>ML976130.1:0-25297 GCA_010015635.1 Clathrospora elynae | reverse complement strand
GGATACAGCGTACCTACCTACCCTGCGTCTCCTCCCCCTTACCCGATCTCGTCAGAGGCCAGCAGCGTAAAGCCTACCGGATACCCTGTATACACGCCTAGCAGCAGTGTTGCGTCTTCCACTGAGGTATACCCCGTTGCCTCGTCTTCCACCAAAGTATACCCAACTTACACCCCGCCCGCTTATACCCCGGAAGCCCCGTCCTCAACCTCGCTTTTTGTCTACCCTGTGGTTTCTCCCTCCGCGAAGCCGACGCCCAGCCCGACCGGTTACGTCTCTTACCCCGGCTACTACTAAGCGTTTGCGGTAGCTGGTCATAACGAGTCTCTTCACCTCAAAAGCATAGGTCCCTCATGGGCGGGACAGGTGTAGTAATCGTAACCACAGCAATTTAAGTGCTATAGCTTCTTCTATGAAGGTGCGTTCATTCCTTGGCCTTGCATGGCTGTGGCGTTTTGGGGGGTTGGTTTGTCTTTTTTCACATTTTTTTAAATGGTTTAATGTGGTAAATAGCTTCGTATTTCGGGATAGAAAGGTTATGATGTATACGGATTTCGTAGAGAAAGCAATACTATGTTTCAAACTTTTTGTCACTCCTTAACAATTGTTGCTCATCTTGTTGCAATGTGACACTGATGCATACCGTACAGCAGCCTAAATGCCTTCAAAACACTTTTACCCACTCACTTAGAACCGCAGAACCATGCGAAGGCAGCTATCGTACTGCATCTTTGACCCATCTTTCCCCCTACATGCGGGAAGCGAGAACAGGTCAGCTGCGCTTATGCATCGAAATCAATACTATTGCTGGTCCTCGTGTTCTGTCCGCATTCGGCAGCCTCCGTACAACACGAACATTCGATAGTAGTATTTCGTATCAGCAACTGTAACACAACTAGCCTTATCGCAAGTATATAACGACATCACTAATCATGTAGGAGAACCCAATATCTGCCGAAATCCGCCAGCACCTCACCTATTCCGCCGGTGAAGCGAGTTTGTGCGTTTGTCCCAATGCTAATACAGCCACTCACACTGTCCAAGACCGCACTGTTGTATATTCGATGCCAGAATCTTAGGTGCCTCTATATTTTGCTTGAGTCTATTGGTCACAAGGGTAAGTTTCCACACATGAACGGACACGATGAAATGGGCTCATACATTTACCCTGCAATGCCGATGATTTGGGCAACGCCAAACATGGTCGACTATGCGGCTGTATGCCTGTTTCTGTCATCAGTGTTCGAAATCACTGTCCTAACAGGGAGAGGCAACAAGTTTGGACGCCAGGGCCACAGGTAGCCCCGCCCTCTCAAGGAAAGCCTACAAAATACTCCGCGCTACACTATGGGCAACTACACACCCCGCCCGGTCGTTCACCACAAACTCTTAGCAGTCTTCAGAAATGTGCAGTCACACAAGGCGACTACTTAACAACATATGCGGTGCAAAAAAGCTTCTCGATTCCATACTATCGGTGTACACAATCGAACCATGTCAGACTTAACAATGTGAATCTTGAAACTCAAACTGCTGTCAACTAGAAAGCCAGATTCCCAGAAAACGCCTTATATCCACCGTATAGTAAGTTTTAGTCCCCGTTCTGAGTAGTGCAAACCGCCAAACAATTACGCCGTTACTATGCAGAGTGAAAAAAAATTGAATTGAAAAACACTACTGCTTAACCAAACAGCAAATACCCACTCTCAAGAATTCGCATTGTCTAGTCGCGCACACTCAAGCCAGAGCGCGTGGTGAACATGCGCGTGGCGATGTTCATGGCGAGGAGCTCCTGGAAGAGCAGCTTGGCGGCGTAGGGGATGTGGATCTGTGAGATCCGGGTCTTGTTGTGGCAAGGGCGGCATTCGTACAGACCTTTCTTGAGTTGACTGCTAGCGGGTTAGCAAACTGATGGGGGTACCTGGAGTGACTCGCAGGAACATTTTGGGGTGGACAACTTACGCGATAGGGCTCATCAGGCCGCAGATGTCGCACACATGTACTGTGTACGCATCCGAGACCGTGAAGAGACGCTCCTTCAAGAAGGCAGCGGCACCGTGAGCAATCATGCAATCACGCTCCATCTCTCCGAAACGCAGACCACCATCCCTGGCACGACCTTCTACAGGCTGGCGGGTGAGAATCTGCAGCGGGCCTCGAGCACGAGCGTGAATCTTGTCGTCGACCATATGCCTCAGGCGTTGATAGTACGTCGGTCCCAAGAAGATTTGAGTTCGCATCTTCTTGCCCGTGTGACCATTGTACATAATTTCGAAACCACGCTTCTGGTAGCCAGCGTCTTCGAGTAGCTGGGAGACTTGATCAACAGTGATGTCGGTGAAGGGTGTGGCATCACCTTCCTGTCCAGTAATGGCGCCGACCTTGGAGAGCAGACACTCGATCAAATGGGCAATTGTCATACGAGACGGAATAGCGTGCGGGTTGATGATCAGATCTGGGGTCAGACCTTCCTTGGAGAAAGGCATATCCTCTTGTCGGTAGGTAACACCAATAGTACCTTTCTGACCATGACGGGAGGCAAACTTATCACCAATCTGCGGGACCTTTGTCGTTCGCGTGCGGACCTTCACGAATCGCAAACCCTCGGTGTTGGTCGTGAAGAGAACCTGATCTACGATACCGTTCTCAGTACTTCGGAGCGGTGTGGAAACGTCGCGCTTAGTGTGCAAAGTGGTCTTCTGACCAAGCTCCTGTGCATCAGTTGCAATTGGCGCTGTCTTGCCGATGATGATGTCGTCACCAGAGACACGCACACCTGGAGCAACAACACCATCGTCGTCGAGCTTGTCGTATGTACCACCCTTCAGACGTAGGGTATCGGCACGCGTTGGCTTCTCGAACTGCTCCAGAACATTAACACCAATGCGCTTCTCTTGCTCAGTGTAGGCACGGTAGAACAAACTCCTGAAGAGACCTCGATCGATACTGCTCTGGTTCATGATGACGGAATCTTCTTGGTTGTAACCACCATAAGTGGCGATAGCGACAATCGCGTTCTGTCCAGCTGGCAGCTCACGGAACTTGAGATACTCCATGGACCGGGTTGTCGCCAAAGGCTTCTGGGGGTAGTAAAGAACATTCATCATGGTCTCCATGCGCACCGCAAAATTGGTAATGGCAACTCCCATAGCTTGTTTACCCATAGCAGACTGGTATGTGTTACGAGGCGATTGGTTGTGATCCGGGAAAGGAATGATACTGGCGCAAATTCCCAGAATCATGGCCGGGTGGATCTCACAGTGGGTGTAGGTGTGAATCCGAGGATCAGGCGCGGGCTTGAGACGCTTTAGGCGATCCTTACCCTTGTTAGAGGCAAGGTTCGGAGGTACGCCCTGCTTCATGTCTCGCCATTCTTCCAAATCTTCAGGAGAGAATGTGATCATCGCGGTCTCTTCTTCTTCGGCATCCAGGTACTCAACGACACCATCTTGAATGAGGCCCTTCCAACCGTACGTGGCTTCTGCGATGTCTTCCTCGCTCCAGCCCTGACGCAGATCATGTGTCTGCTGTTCTTGCAGAAGTTTCCTACTAATGTCCTTGGTGAAGATGAGGTGATTCTTGGTCGGCTTTCGAACGTCGTTCTCGACGACGAACAGAGGCCGCATGACACGACCAGCGTCTGTGAAAATCTTGAACTCTCGGTCTCGAATATCACGAATCAAACTCATCTCGTAGGACAGGGTTCCGTTTCGCCGCAGCTCCTGTACGACTGAGACCAGTTGTCCAGCATTGGAATGTACGCCAACCCAGACACCGTTGACGAAGACCTTGGTGGCCTCTGGGTTCTGGTTCTGATCGTACTCCTCAAGAAGCTGCATGTTTCGCTGTGTCATAAAGTCGATGATGGGCGACGCGTCGCTACCGACACTGACATAGCACATGAGAGACAGATTCTTGACCAAACCGCAAGCCTGTCCTTCAGGGGTTTCAGCAGGGCAGACAAGACCCCAATGAGAGTTGTGCAGTTGGCGCGGCTTGGCCAGCTTGCCGTCACGGCCAACGGGAGTGTTCGTCCGCCGGAGATGGGAGAGTGTTGAGGCATATGTGTATCGGTTCAGCACCTGGGAGACACCGGCCTTTGCTGACGCGGCCTTCTTCTGGTCACCCCAGTTGCCTGTGGCCAGGGAGTACTTCAGTCCGTTTGTGATGATGCTAGCCTTGACAGCCATTTGGACGTTGAAATCCTGGTTGTTCTCGACACAGCGCTGGAGGTACTTGTAAACGTCCTTGGTGAGCTTGAGGAAGAGAATGCGAAACAGGTTTGCGATCAAGGGACCTGCGAGATCCAGGCGCTTCTTGCCGAAGTGGTCACGGTCGTCTTCGTCGCGGCGACCCAACACACACTGCAGAAGTCGGTGAATCATGTACCCGAAGAAGTAGGCTTTGCGGGTGTCCTGTCCCTCCTTCTGGGAGATATGCGGCAAGAACTCACGCTGCATGATGTCTCGCGCAAACTTGAGCCGCCTGTCCTTAGTGCCGGAGTTCGCACCTCGCTTGGCGATGAAGTCCAGCGCAGTCTCCCTGTCCTGGACGACCGATCCCTCCTCGATGCTGGGCTTCAAGAGCTCTAACATCTGTGTATCTGTGCGGTCGTAGACGATGTGGCTGAGAATCTCCTCGTCCGAAACGATGCCGAGCGCGCGGAAGACGATGGCCATGGGCACATCCGCCTTGATGTAGGGAAGCGTGGCGTATGCGAAGGGTCCGGGTATGCGCTTACCGGGACCAGCGAGCGAGTTCTCTGCCCACTTGATGTTGAAGGAGGAGATCAGGCGGGTGCCCTTCTCGACTGCGCTGCGAATTTCGGCGGTCCAGGGAATGGGCCCCTGCTTCTTGCGGAAGACCTGTACGATGTTCGCTGCACTGCGCTCCTGTGCGATCAGCACCTTCTCACTGCCGTTGATGACGAAGTAGCCGCCCTGGTCGTAGGGGCATTCATTGAGAGCGAACAAGTCCGCGTCCGACTGGGCTCGCAGGTGGCAGAGCTCCGATCGCAGCATGACAGGCAGCTTGCCGATGAAAACTCTCGCCGCCGCACCGTCGTCCATCGGCTGGTCCTCGCGTTCCCACCGGATCTTCGACGCTCCTCCTGTGAAGCCGCCCTCCATCTCGTCGTCGTCATCCTCGGCTTCCCGTCCTTCGCGGGCGACCATGATGCGGTTCTCAATGTCGGCCAACATAGCGCCGGAGTAGGTAAGATTGCGCAGACGCGCCTCGTGTGGGTACAGCTGCACTGTAGTGCCGTCGCCTTCGGTGTGCGTCGGCCGCGCGAGGTAAACGCGCCCAAACTTGATCTCGTACCGCCGCTTGATGATCGGGTTCTCCTCATCGTCGGGGTTGTACGGGGTGCTCTGCTCGAGTATAACGCTGCCGTTCTCTTTTACTATATCTTGTATTGTGTTACGCGTAAACTCGTCATAGGAGTCCAGTTGCTGCGAGACCAGGCCCTTGGTGTCAAAGAAAGAGCTGATGACCGCCCAGCAGTCCTCCGGCAGGACGCGATCCATATCGTCATCTTCGTAGTCCTCGTCGTCGTCCTCCATTCCATCGTCGTACTGGTACTGCTCAGCCATGGTCGCGGTGGGGAGAGATTGGGCGGGGTGGGTTCGGCGAGTGGGAGAGGGGTGGTGGTGGTGAGAGCGGATGAAGGAGGCTGCTCCTTGCCTGGAAGCGACGACGGCAACGAGCGCCTCTCAAAGAAAGCGCGGCGCGTTGGTTTTTCCGATCCGGCGCTAGCACCTAGCGTGCCCCACTCAAGGAACACCCGCGTGTTGCTTTCAACATTACCTTCGGACAGCCTCACTAACCCGGCCCTCGAAGCGCATCGCACTGCGCATCTCAACGTCGTCGTACGAGTGCGTGCACATGATCCGGTCAAGATGGAAAGATGATAAAATACTCAAGCAAAAGAGTGGGTCCCTCTAAGCACGACTATGGTTTATGGCACCTTCCTAGAACACTGGCACGACGTCGCGGCGAGCCTATCCCCTCATCGCACACTGACTTCTAGCTGTAGTACTGACGCAGGTAACCCCTCTTTCGAAATATCTAGGGCAGATTAACCCAGGGCATGCATATTTCAGCCTTCTTCCATTCGCGCGCGCCCTCTCTCCGGACGGCCTTGATTGGGGGGCAGAGGGCATAGCCCTCCAATACAGGCTGCTTCCATACCGTCACAGATCCTACTCTTTGCAACATGCACTCTTCTTTCCTTTTCATGTGCTTTCGAAGAATTCATGGATCCCTTATCAGTCACTGTTTCTTGCGTCGCTCTGGTCACGGCCGCCTCCAAGGTATCTTATTCCTTGACGAACTTCACCCGCGAATGGCGCGATGCATCCGGCGATCTTGGAGCCATTTCACGCGAGCTGCTGTCCTTTCAGGTGGTCCTCGAGAATCTTATCAAGGACACCGTTGGGTCGAAAGAGTCCGCATTGCCGCCCAATCTCAGATTGCAGATTATCGGTATCCTCATGAACTGCAATCGGGTCGTTGATGACATTGAAGCCTCGCTAAACAGGCATGCACAGTCAAGGCTGGGAAAGGGCGGCTACTGGACATTTGGAGGCAAAGACGAGATGGCCAAGCATCGATCTAGTCTTGAGGCACACAAGTCAGCCCTGGAGATTGCCCTGGAGATGGTGGCTATCAGCATCACCCGTGACATCAAAAGCGACACGACAAGGATACTAGAAGAGATTGAGCGATTGCGCAAACGGCTGCCTCTTGACCATGTTCAAACGGATCGAGCCAGCCCTACCCGCAGGTTGAAGAAGTACTTGGACGATATGAGCTGCTATGCCGAAATATCGTACAATCCTTCCGATGATGAGGAAGGCAACGATGACGCCTATATGAGCGCAGAAGACGATTACTACACACATCTCGAAGCACATCACCATTGCACATGCTATGAATCATGTCGACGATTGGGCACCTATGATGGACGGTTGACCCCAGACTGGAGCATCAGCAGCTCAACACCCTTCATACAACTATCACCCGACTACGACGACCCCTCAGACTTCTCCTCACTCGACTTCGACACCATCACGCGCTATCTGCCAGACACGTGCACTGTCGTCCGTGTCGGAAGATATAGCGACAACCGAGGGCCGGAGCGAAACTATGTCGGGTTCAAGTCGAAGGTTGTAAGCAGAACACACTGTGAGATATGGCGGAAGGATGGAAAGTGGTACATCAAGGACCTCAAGAGTTCGTCAGGCACATGGCTGAACTCTAATCGCTTGAGTGGTGCGGGGAAAACGTCAAAGCCACATCGACTTCGGAATGGGGATGTTGTTCAGCTTGGAGCGGACTACAAGGGTGGCTATGATTTCCAAGGCAAGAATTCGTTTTTCAGACGTGTGAGGATGGTGGTGAGCCTGAGCGGGAATTAACCACTTTCATCTAGAGCGATACTCATTTCCATGATACCCTATAGCGCTTCGTACACATGCATCCTTCTACATCTTACTCCAGCCCTCCTGCGGCACCTTCACAATAACCTTTCCCCAACTATCCCTCCCTCCTAGCGCCTTCAACGCCGCCGGCACACTCTCCAAGCCCACATACTCGCGATCCGTATACGCCGTCCCCCTATACTTGCCCTTTTTTACGAGCTCAAATATGCCATCCCACACCTTATCCTGCATCTCCGGCTCATGCACCGCATACGCTCCCCAATGCAACCCAACAACACTGACGTTCTTCAACAGAATACGGTTCGTAGCCATCTTCTCGATATCGCCAGCTGCGAAACCGATTACTAGCAAACGACCGTTCCAGGCAGTGCATTTCATCGATTGCGCGATGAGGCCGACGGGGTCGTACACAATGTCCACGCCGCGGCCCTTGGGCGTGAGTTTCTTGACTTGCTCGGGCCAGTCGGTATCGCGGTAGGAGACGGCGTAGTCTGCGCCGAAGGAGCGTGCGACGTCGAGTTTGCGGGGGGACCCGGCGGTCGCGATGACGGTTGCGCCAAAGGCTTTTGCGATTTGAACGGCGGCGAGGCCGACGCCGCCGGCTGCTGCGTGGACGAGGACCCAGTCGCCTGAGAATATATGTTAATATGTGGTAAAGGGAAGAGAGAAGAGTGGAGAAGAGATTTACCTTGCTTAATCCCCGCTCTCACAACCAACCCAGCGTAGCTCGTCGGCGCCGTAACGAAAACGCCCGCTGCATCTTCGAACCCCCAGCCTTCCGGTACGCCCTTGAGTCTCTCCTCGGTACACACGATGTGCGTCGCATACCCGCCCTGACTCGCACCAAACACCTTGTCGCCTTGGTTGAATTTTGGCGTCTTACCTCCTGGGAGGGATGTAGGAGCTTTCAGGACGACGCCCGAGAACTCCGAGCCGGCGATCCAGGGGAAGGCGGGCTGGTGCTGGTATTTGCCGCGGATCTGGAGCAGGTCGAAGAAGTTTGTTGCCGAGGCGTGGATGGCGATTAGGTATTCGGCAGGGGAGGGCGTAGGCGTGGGGAGGTCGAGGACTTTAAGTTCATCGGGGCCCTGGGGTTATTAGCTGAGGGGGTATAGAGATGGGGTGTGGGAGTTTGTACTTTCACATATTCTTCGATCTGTATGCCTTTCATCGTGAGGGTTGACAGAGCTCTGTCGCTGCAAGATCGATTAACTTGGAAAAGATGTAGCAGGGAGTCGATTCTGATTTTCAGCCAGCTTCTATGAAAAGAAAGAGAGTACGTGTGTGCGGAATAAAGACGTCCATACTTGCGACATGGGAGCTGGCTCTCCGCTCAAAGATACCTCGGCTTGCTTCCCCGGTTGTCCTCCGCAGCTGCCCCCACTCGCAGCTTGGCCGGCTGCTCTTACTAATCCGCATGTGCACGGCCACACGCTAAGAATGCGGGCCCAGGAAATGACGTTCTACCGCCTTCCAATGCTGTCCAGGGCTATTCAGAGCTCCGACGTGTCGACAACTCTTCTTCTCCTACACGACACACGCCGCTCTGTCACCGTATTACTCCGCAGCCTATCATCAGCCAACACTCGTAGACCATAGACATCATGGCCGACGAAGTCGCCACGTCTGCCGAAGATACGCAGATCACGTTCAACGTCAAGGCCGCCAATGACCAGAAGCATGTCCTCACACTGCCTAGCACCACGTCCATCGCCGACCTCAAGGCCAAGCTCTCGACGGCAGAATATGCCGACGTCCCCGCCGAGCGCCAACGCCTGATCTACTCGGGCCGCGTGCTCAAGGACCTGGACACACTCGCTAGCGTCAAGATCAAGGACAGCCACACGGTCCATCTCGTCAAGGGCGCCGCGAGCAATGCGAGACAGAACCCCGCGCACCAGGGCACATCGAGCACCACTGGCGGCAGTAGCACGCCGACGCCGCAGGTCCCGACCAACATCGCTGCGGGAACAGGCAACAACCCGCTCGCTGGGCTCACAGGCGCGCGGTATGCCGGCTTCCACGGCCTGCCTGGTATGGACACGTTCGGGCCAGATGGTGGCGTAAGTCGGCTCGGCCCGGCATTGCATGTGGCTAGGTGTGCTAACACGATGTAGATGGGCCCGCCGCCGTCCACGGAGTCGATGCTTGAGCAGATGGATAACCCCATGTTCCTGTCGCAGATGAACGAGGCAATGAACAACCCTTCTGTCCTCGACATGATGTTGCAGAGCCCAATGGTATGCATTGTCTTCGTTCCAAGTCGACAGCATCTAACCCAAGATAGATTCGCGACAACCCAATGCTGCAGAATGTCCTGCGGAACCCCGAGATGCGCCGCATGATGTTCAGCCCGGAGATGATGCGTATGCAGCTACAGATGCAGCGGTCCATGGGGGACCAAGGCGGATCCTCGAGCTTCCCAGCCCCAGGCGCTACAGACAACACACCGGGCTCCACAGGAACTGGCGCCGCCACAACCGCAGCAACACCAAATTCACAAGACGCATCGAGTACCTTCCCCAACCTGTTTGGTGGCGCCGGCGCACAAGGCGGACAAGCTAACCCGATTGCCGAGGCAGCACAGAGGATGATGCAGGACCCAGAAGCCATGCGCAACATGATGCAGATGATGGGCGGCGCCGGCGGTGCTAGCGCTGGCGCGAATCCCTTCGGTGCGTTCGGCCAGAATCCCGCTGGAGCACCCGCAGGTGGTGCCGGTGCGCCGGCTGCCGCAGACAACCCCTTCGGTGCACTCTTCGGCCCCGGTGGTGGCTTCGGTGGAGGAGCCGGCTTTGGTACACCCGCGCCCCAAGACAATAGGCCGCCCGAGGAAGTGTACGAGACACAACTCAGACAGCTGAACGAGATGGGCTTCTACGAGTTTGACAGGAACGTGTCCGCGCTGCGGAGAAGTGGCGGTAACGTCCAGGGCGCGATTGAGCATCTGCTCAGTGGTGGGGCGTAGATTGTCCCGAGATTCCGACTCGTCTCGCTGAAAGCCCCGGCTTTGTTTCGACCAAACGTGGGCTGGACGCAGAGCGAGATGGACATGGTCTCTAGATGGGAAGAAGATGAGAGATTGAGATGGGAAGAAGATGAGGAGCGTCAGACAGAGGAGGATTATGGGAGCGATATCGAGGGCTTACATGATGCTTATGACAGCGAAGAGGACTGGTCGTTTACTACAGAGGCTACGGTTTGGCCAGGAGTGTAACGTGTTACAAGGGTGGAGAGACGGAGAGGTAATATTCGGTATACCATAGAGGATTATTCCATAGCACAGATGCCAGTAGGCAGTTTTTAATGCATGCTGGCCCTTGGGCTGTGTCCTGAGTGGTGGACACGAGGCATATTCGTATACTTGAAGGAGTGACGAAACAACAAGAAAATCGACAGAGACACAAATAGTCAAGCAGAGCGACGCTTGCTTGTTTGCTGACAATGGTGAAAGCGCTCCACCTTGTGTCTTGCAAGCAGGAAAACTTACCCATTAATCTACATTCGGGATGTTCAAACCGACATAAAGACCGGAGGGAGTAGAAGGTACAGCACGAGAGCATAGTGCAATACTATCGAGTGTTTGAATATTTCATTTTCCAAAAGATGACGCCTTCCATCTTCCCAAATACGCTTCCATGTGATTATACAATAAACAACCTCTAAAGAACATGGGACTGACTCGCTCTTATCCCAATATCATAAACTCATGAACCATCGTTGTCCATTGGACGCTCGAAAGGCCTTATTGATAAAAACGCCAATGCAATGCTTCCGAGAGATACTTACCAACTTACCGTTGCGCGTAGAGTCGGATGATTGGTACCAGCTCCATTGCGCAAGCCGGTAGTTGTGATGTCCGTGCTAGACATCCGTGATGATGTTGAGCCCACTACTCTTTCCTTTGCGCTACCTCCAGGTGTAGCCCACCGTTACATCTCCTTGGTGATTGACTTAGCGGATGGTCATTTGTTTGACCGCGCTGGGCTTCATGGAAGCAGAACCCGCGGCAGCGACAGAGGGCTGACCGGGCTTCTTCTCGAAGATCTTCCAGAACTTGAGGGACTCGTCGGCGGCAGCTGTGGCGAGCATCTGGCCATCAGGACTGAGGCAGCTGTGGAGGACGCGAGACTCGTGGGCAGGGACCTCCATGTTCTTGACACCAGTGGGGTAGCTCCAGATGCTCAAGCTGTTGTCAGGGAAACCACCCGTGCTGACGATCTCCTTGTAGTGGGTGCTCCAGCGGAGGCTGGTCACCTGGGAGTCAGTTGCGATGTGGTTGATGCGGGCACCGGTGGTTGTGTTCCAGAAGTAGATCTGACGATCGTTGGAACCACCGCCAGTGGCGAGCAGGTTTGACTGCCATGGGCACCAGGCGACAGCCTTGACGGCAGCGCGGTGGTTGGTCTTGGTGAACTTGGGGGCGGCGAGCGCGCGAGCATCCCAGATGTTTACCATGTTGTCGTTGGCGCCAGTCGCGAGCTGGGCACCGTCGGCACGCCACTCGAGGCCGCAGACCTCTCCAGTGTGCGAGACAAGCTCGGCGATCTTGTGCTGAGCAACGCGGACGTCGTGGTTGTAGACGAGACCGGAGCGGGCACCAGTGGAGAGGAGGTGCTTGTTCCAGCCCATGACACCAACGCGGGTCTCGTGGCCGAACATGCTGCGGAGCTTCGTCTGCTCCTCGACATCCCAGATCTGAACCTCACCCGTGCCAAGTCCGACACCAACGTAGGCACCATCGCCGGACCACTTGACGGAAGAGATGTAGGTGTCGGCAGCACACTCGAAAAGTGAGGCAACTGAACCGGTGTCAGCTGACCAGACATAGACGGAGCGCTCGAGGCCGATGGCGACCTGGTTGCCTGACGACCAGTCGAGCAGGTTGAGGTAGTAGTCGTCGACGAGACCGGGAGCATCGAGGACGCGCTCTGGGGCCGAGGGAATGCGACGGCGGCTCTGAGCGTTGACGCCGCTCGTGGGCTTCAGAGGACGGTTGTATTGGGATCGAAGGTCGATGGGTTTCGATGACTCCGGAGGCGCAGGCTTGAAGGCAAGAATGCGCGTGTTGGTGCTGATGCCACATGCGGATGCGAGTGTAGACTGGTATGCTGCGGCACCAGGAGCGGGCCTTGCGCGCGATCGTGCCTCCTCATCCTCGTCCTCCAGACTCAGGCCTTCCAAGGAAAGTGTGACGTCCTCCTCGGATCCACGGCCACCCAGGTCAAACGCACTAGCGGCGTTAGCCAGCACCGTCGAGCCCTCTGCCTTGGAGCCGGACTTGGGGCGCTGGTCGAGGTCGAGCTTGCCGGTGCCGACGTTGCAGATGGCCTCGCTCGCTGACCGGTTGGGGATGAAGCGGTCGGCGGCATTGTATGCAATGCGGGTCTTGGTCGGGCGCGCGCGGAGGGTGTCACTCTTCTTTGCCTTGGCGGGGGTCTTCGTTGTGGTAGCGGTGCCCGTTCCAGTGAGCGACCACTCTGATACGCCGAGCTCTAGGCGGCGTGGTGTGTGCGAGCGGGCAATGTTGGACTTCGGGGAATCGCGGGTGGTCTTGGTGACGGAGCGCTGGAGGCGCGACATGAGGTTGCCGCCATGGATAGACTCATGTGCCTGCACATCGGGAGTCTGGGTGCGCGGGGTGCGCGGGGTGCGGGGAGAGGGTGTCAGTGGAATTCGACCGCCAGCGGTGCGGGTGGAGAAGACTGATGAGCGGCTCTTGACCGGGGTCAGGACCGCTGAGCTTGCCATACTGCAGGTTGTAAGGATTAGTATTATACAATGTTGTAATCGATGCTCTGAAGTATTGATTCAAAAGTAATTGGCTTGCGGTCTGAAGATGGAGATGCAGGGGAGTGCGGATGTGGAAGTGTGGTGGTGAGCATGTAGGAGGCAGGCGTGAGGCGTTTAAGTATTCTTTGTTTACGCTTAAGTTGGCCAGGTAACGGGACTGGACCCTGGGCACGCGGCCCCGGGGGTTGCCGTGCCGATGACATCACATGACGCGAATTTATCCTCACCAGGATCCCAGGCAGAAATGCAGCACATGACTTGACGTGAACCCATGGTTGAGCCGATATTTTTTCCACTCTGAACCAAACTGAACAATCAGTCGAAGCCTTCGGGTATCAAACACGACCCGTGATTTATTAATAGGACGCCGTGTAGCGTGCAGCGTCGTGTAGGGTGGCTGTCCTTGTGTTCTCAGCGCGCTGCATCGATTGATCGTTCTTACCGTGGCTGAGTCGTGATCAGTCTCGGCAGAAAGGCTCACCGCCCCAACTTCCTGACTGATCAGCCTCAAGCTCAAACATTCCAGCACGCCGAACAAAGGCAACCCTGCCCAAAGGGGCTTTCACCACGACCAGCCTCATTCCCACCGCCGCCCGCTTCGCCAATGGCACTCCCCACCACTCGATCCGTCTTCCCGCTGAACGCCCCCGCCATCGCTTCAACACCATCTCCCGCGCTCTCGAACAACACTCCTGTGTCGTCTGGCTCCAACAACAATACGTTCCTCATGTCCGCGAGCCCGGTGCGCAGTCGCAGATCAGCCGTCGAAGGTTACAAGCCGAGGATGATCTCCACCATCGGCGCCAAACCCGCCTGCCTTGTGAATGCGTCGGTCACGTACGTGGGCGACGACCAGATATATGCGTTTGGGGGTTTCGACCAGTATACAGACGAAGGTGAGTGGATGCAAATGCGATGGCTTTCTAGGTGCAGGATTGCTGATATCAGACTCTGGATGCTGACACATCTCAGTATATAATCATGTACTCCGCCTCAACCTGATCACCCGCCAATGGAACCTCGTGGACAATTACGGCGACATCCCAGGCGTGCGGATGGGTACGTACTACCGTTTGAGCTGCTTCGGCCTGTGCTAACAATGCCCTTGTAGGACACACCGCATGTCTCTGGCAGGGCAGCAAACTCCTCGTCTTCGGCGGAGAGAACGAGCACCGCCAGCATCTTGCCGACGTCATCGTATTCGACCTCAAGACCGCACACTGGACGCAACCCGAACTCCACGGCCCCATGCCTCGCGGCCGCGCTCGCCACTCCGCAGTCATCTTTGACGACAAGCTATACGTCAGCGGTGGCCAGACCGGCCAGGACAGCGTTCTGGACGACATCTGCTACCTCGACCTCAAGACATGGACCTGGTCGCGCACCTGGAAATTCGTCCCTCGTTATGATCACGCCAGCTGGATCTGGAATGGTCGCATCTGGATCTTCGGCGGCATCAATGACGAGATGGAGAAAACCAACGAGATCTGGTGGCTCGATCTCCGCGGCAGCCCCGAGTTCGAACACGCGATGAAGTACGGGTCCGGCGATCGACAACTGACCACGTCCCGCCATCGCTTCCCCGTTCCAGCTTCCGGCCAGCTTGCAACTGGCAGCACTGGCTACACTGCCAACTCAAGCGTGCAGTCATATCACGGAATGAACAGCCGCTCACCCTACGTCGCGCCTGGCTCCATCTCATCACTCAAGTTCCATTCCAGTCCGAATCTACCATCACAAGCGGCAGGCACGCATTTTCATATCTTCTCCTCAGGATGCATGCTGGACTTCGTCACTCCGGCCGAGATGAGCTGCGAGACGAGTCTATCTAGTCTGGAACTGGACACGCTGCGGTGGCAAAAGCTTGCCGAAGGAAAGGACCTCTACAGCCCCAACTACCGATGGCACTACTGTACAACAAACCCCGAAGGCACTCATGTATGGCTACTAGGCAGCCCAATCGAATCGGCAGCAGACGGAAACAACCACGGGGAATATCTCAGCGATGTACTTGCCATCGACCTCCGCAAGTATGGCATCTTGGGCAATGAGCTAGCCTCAGATTCGCGGTCCAAGATGATGCCTTCGTCGGATGCGAATGTCTCCTCACATCTTACCGGTATAGGCGCGGATCTGTCTTTGACCTTCGACCAGCCACCAGAGAGCGGCAGCGGCGCCGACTTCATCATCACCGCCGACCCCGATGATGATGACTACATCGACGTCTCAGCTTCAGACCGGAGTGCATCATCAACGACCGTAGGAGCAGTCTCTCGCCCAATCCATGTTCACAAGCTCATCTTACATGCTCGTTGGCCCCACTTCGCCCGACTCTGGAGTGCTCAGATGGCGGAATTTCACTCGAAGAAAATGTACATTCCTGAGCCATACTCTGCCGTCCGCGCCTTTCTCTTCTATCTTTACACCGATAGCATTGCGCCAAACCCACAAAACGGGCCCACTTTGAGCGACGTCGCGGGCATGCTCGTAATGTCGAATATCTACGACATGCCGCGTCTCCGATTACTGTGCGTCAACCGTCTTGGCCGGGAGCTCGATGTCGAACACGCAGCCATAATATGGGAGCGCGCTGCGACGGCTGGCGAAGACTGGCTCAAACAACGGGCAGCTACATATTGCATGCAGAACTTTGGTCGAGTCGTCCGTACGGCTGGCTACAGATGTCTCAGCCATGCGAGCCTCATCGAGCTCTCCTGCGAAGCTAGCCCGGAGTCACGTGTCGTGGGTGGCGACGACCTCGACCTGCTGGGCCAGCTCGCCGGCCGGCCCTTCCATGGCGGCCGCAAGCGGAGCCTGGGCAGTGCCGGAGTGCTCACTGCCGGCGAAGACGACGGAGATGAGGATGTGGATGATGAAGGCATGGACGTTAACTAGCTGACAAAGGTTTCCGAAGCCATCCAGGTTCTACCAGAAACGTTCTCCCCGTGTCGATCAGGCCTCTATTTTTTTCATGCGGCATTTTGCAAGCATATTTGCGCGGCGCTGGTTTTCTTTTAGGATTATGGGGGTTTGGGATGGAAAAGGGATGGGTAATTTGGCCACTGCATTGCGAGGTGGGATGGCGTTTTGGGTTTGACTTCCTGAAGGCGCATACGATGGTATGGTTATTTGCACAAGTATGGTACTGCTAGATAGATGATAACGGTTTCCTCGTTCACTCTGTTGAGCTATAATCTTGCCCGTCGGGAGCTGCGTTGCGCTGTGAAGACATCCATGCTTCCGTATTCGGGCTTTATTGTCAAGTTGCAGTGTGCATTCCATGATGCTTCCCCTGCTGCAAAACTGCGTTCTTCGTTGATTAACTGAACGGCTGCTTTGACACTATCATGAGGTCGGTGAAACATTCACGGGGGAAAAAAAGAAGGTGTGTTGGCGTAATGCTCGCATTCCACAAATCTTTGCACAGCACGACCTCGTTAACACAATGCTGCAATGTCTCGGCATTACGGAACATATCGGACCCCATCGACCGAGACAGGTGAGAAGGCGTTCCAGGCGTCGAGACCCAACCAATTGTACATATGGAGTTCGATCGACTCCCTCTGCGTAGTACGGCTGCGTGCAGAAGCGTTTCATTTGCCGCACCGTGTGTTTTCACCTACGACGCATAATGAAACACAAGAGTTAAGAGAGTGAGACGTGAAGCAGGAGGCCGTCTCTAACCAGTACAAGGGATGCAGGCTGTAACAAGGACCCAATTGGTTGCGTTGGTTGAAACCCGAGTGCGTGTCTTTGCATGAGTGAGTGGACTTGTCGTGGTTCTGGAAGGGAGGTAAATACTAGTTACATAGATGATGATGATGACGGTGTGGGGCCGACGACCCGCGATGCTTCGGAGATGAATGATATCAGTGGCGCTATGAGAGAGAGTTTTGGCATTTGGCAACTTTTGCCGGTATTATTAGCAGGTATAGGTGGTATTGCATGGGAAGCCGGAAATAACAGGAGTAATGAATGAATTGATTATTGAGACAATGGTGCGCAAGCTCTCGTTTCTCTCTCAAAGTTTAGACACAGATGACTAGCTGCGCGCCCAAGATTCGAGGCGTGTCGATAAGCTACTAGGCGTATCGGATCCGCCGGCTGCCCTTTTGCTCGCCCATCTGACAGCTCACGGATATGCCCTTGCGCTCTGCGTAGTGTATGGCGTCCCGGCCGTTGATCTTTGGGCAGTTGTCTGCTTTAATGGTCTTCAGTGTTGGGAGCTTGTCGGCTAGCATCTTGAGAGAAGCACCGGTGATGTTGGTGCAGGAAAGGTCGATGCTCGTGAGGCCGGTTTCGTACGTGAGGAGATGTTCGATCTCGTCGTCGTTGCATGGCATTGTAGCAATGTCGAGCGTTTCCAAAGCGCGCGTTAGGATGCGCGGTGAGCGGCCGAGTAAGCTACCCGGACCTTTGAATAGTCCAGTGTCGCCGTCCCCATTTCTGAGAAGGCCACGGATGGTTAGGTATTTAAGCGGCTTAGCGTCCCGCAACTCCAGTACCGAACCCTCAACTACACACGAATCCAGGAACTCGTCCAGCCGATCAGCAGATAGCGCTGAAAATCCCGACAATGTCAGGTGCGTAAGCTCCGGTACGCGAGCTCGTAGCAGCGATGCTTTTATGCCATCGAGGAGACGCATGCCGTTGTGCTCTATTACCAGCTTTTGCAAGGTAGGAGGCAGGACAGGGATAAACGTACAGAACACGCGCTTGAGCACTATACTCGTCAGGGGCGGAAGCTGAGCCAAGTCCTCCGGCCAGCCCATCGGTTCGTTCAGGTTGGATAGATTCGATAATGTTATGGATTCGAGTGACGGTGCTTGACTGAGCAGGTCGGTCAGGCTAATTTGATACGCCGACATGCTATCCACGAGTTGCATGGTGAACGTCTTCATATCTGGGAAAGGGCCTTGCCACACAGCCTGATAATTGGAGAACTTGACCCCGTTGAGTGTTACTTGCTCGAAGCCCGGGCGATTGCTAACAATCGTCGTTGCGGTGTTCAGTGTGATCTCTGGGTGTACGACGAACTTTCTCAGGCTGGGACCGCTCTTAACAATATCGACTAGCGTAGATGACATGGTGTGCGGTACTGAGATGAATTCTAGCTCTGTGAGATGTTTGGCAGCTTTCGCGAGGTTTTTGAGCATATCCATATGCTCGAAGCGGTGCACGGTAACACGGGTCATGCGAGACTCTGAACGCTTGAAGGCCATGTTGACGAAAGAGCGAGGGACAGGTTTGCGGGCGCCAGAAAGGTCGAGATGCAGCCACAGCTTTGGTCGCTGTGAGAGATAGTCTCGCCAGCCTCTGCTGACGCGCATACAGTTGACCATGTGCCGGAAGGAAATATACTCAAGCACCATCTCTGCCAGCTCAATGGGCAAGACGGTGAACGGATCGATGGCCTGTGCTGGCGATAGCTTGCGTGTGAGCTTGTTGTGTAGTTGCTGGAGAAGCTGATAGCACGTCAGCTGCGACTCGCGTTAACGATACGCATACTGCATACCTCAAAGTTATTCTCGCCCACAGGAACATTCTTCATGCCATACTTGTAGATACCAAGCGCTGTCTCCGGCTTCTTTATCTTCTCCAACACGCTTGCTGTGCGTAGATAGCCTTTGACATTTTTCTTGTCCAGCCTGATCATGTCTCTGCCATCTTTGATGGCAGCATTGAAATCTTCCAGCTTATCATAAGTAGCAGCGCGGTGATCGTACAGGCTAACAGTAGGAAATGCCTCAATGCCCTGCGTGAAGGCCTCAACAGCCTTGTCGTATTGCTTGAGCTTGTAGTACCTGCGGCCTAGTTCCTGATATTCGTCGGGCGACATATTGCGTGCCATAGCGCTGTAGGCGGCGAAATTTCTTACGGGATTGGTCGTGATGGAATTATTCAGGTTGTTGAGGCTGAGTTGAATAAGGTTGGTTGGAGCGTGAGACGCGCTGTCCTTAGCGTGCCACGCTAGCACGTGAAGTGGCTCGTGCACTCCCCATCCAACTTGCACATCCCACCACCCGGCGTCTAACGAGAGGAAGGCAGAATAGACAGCAACACAATCAGAGCCTTATCTTAATAGAGAGATACAGACTAAAGTGCATTTCAGACTCAGACGGCGCGAATATATGTTGATCTCTAGCAAAGTTATATTCTTTGGATTCTATGTCTATTTGTGTGGACGATGGATGCATCATCAATACAAAAGTGCACGAGTCCAGTCACACAACTACTCCCTGCCTCGATATGTCTCCGGCGCCCTCCAACATCTCCTCGATGGGACCAAACTGTCCGCCTTCTCCAGTCTCGATTCTAGTTTTCGTCATGTCTTGCGCTGCATGCTGCATGCAGATAATGCTTGTTTCTTCTTGGCCAAGAAGAGCCACAACTATGTGTTGCAAGGATGACACTTGATTTGTTCCAAATGCGGCGAAGTCGCAGTCCCCAGGCTCTTACCCTTCAGGATTCTGGGCTCTATCGCGCACATCATCAGTGCACGAAGTTTGCACTGTCGTCCTTAATAAAATATCGGGGTTAGTTGCATTGAAATGAACGACCGTGACGGGTTTCAACATCATTTTTGGGTTTCCAGCGCTCAAGGTGTCAAGTCGTTCGATCGGTCGCTTAGTCCCGCTGCTGGCGGTTCAATGACTTGAGGTGTTGTTTGTGGCAGCAGCGACTTCATCATGAAAATCAGGTCAGCCGCCTTGAACGGCTTTTGCATAACGCGGTCCTGTGCATCTTGTCAGTTTTCGTTAATATCGTGATGCTGCGATGTACTCACCGCTCCGGCAGCGATGGCGCTGTCAATCTGCTCCTTTCGAACATTCGCTGTTACAGCAATGATGGGCAAACGTGCTACCGCGCTCGGTTCCAGTTCCGTCTTGCAGCCTGAAGATGGCTCTTTCTCCTGTTCTTTCTGCCGAATCCTACGTGTCGCACCAAGCCCATCGAGCACAGGCATCTCCAGGTCCATAAGCACAACATCGAACGTCTCTTTTTCCAGTGTTTCAAGCGCTTCCAAACCATGGTTTGCCACGGAAACCTGACAGCCAGCTTTCTTGAGTTGTTTCCCGAGAACTTGCTGGTTGATAAGGTTATCCTCTACTAGCAAAACATGGAGCTGCCGAGCTGTGGACTCTTGATTCCCGCTTTGGTGGAACATCTCTTGCACAGTCTTTGGCCGTCTTTCAACTCGACGCGTCTTGATGTAGAACCCGAACGTCGATCCTTGGCCAAGAACAGACGAAACGCCAATTTCCCCGCCTTGCTTCTCGGTGAGCTGTTTGGAAATGAAGAGACCCAGTCCGCTGCCTCCGTATTTCACATGCGTCTTTACGTTCGCCTGCCTGAAGCGTCCGAAGATTTTGTGGATCTCTTTACTTTGCAGGCCGATTCCAGAGTCCTTGACGCTGAACGTTAAAAAGACCTCCTCGCCTGAGCCCCATTCTGGATTGCTCGTTACATCACCATCCTGCTTGGCTTCTGTCGCCCAGAACATGTCTTCGGGAAAAAAGCTTCGTGGATCAGCCAGGGAGATACCGAAGCGAATAGCGATGATCGGTTCTTTAGAAGGCTTGACAAACTTGATGGCGTTCGTAAGAAGATTGATGAAGACTTGTGTGACGCGAGACGGGTCCAGAAAGAGATGATCGATGCTCATGTCAAGGAGCGATGAGTCTGGCGTGACATTGTATGCAATATTATTCGATTTGAGCTCAGCTTCGAAAATATTGACGATTGAGTCAACTAGCTTTGTAGGCTTGACAGCAACAGGCGTTATCGATAAAAGCATAGAGTCGAGCTTGCTCAGCGTAAGGACATCGTCTATGATGCGTTTCTGGTGATTTGCGCATTGTAAGATGATATTAGCACTTGCAATATTATCCTGCAGAGTATCGAGACAAGGTGGCGGGATGTTTGCAAGTTGGGTCTGGCAGTCTTCGACCGCAGTGGCGATCGCATCGGCACAATGGACAATAGCACTGAGGGGGTTACGCATTTCATGCGAGACGACGTCAATGAAGGCCTCCTGTTGTCGCTTAGCTTCGCGCGCTTCGGTAGCTAGGCGGGCTTGGAATGTCTGAGCCCATTTCAGCCGAGAGATGTCTGTCGTACATGCCATGACCGACCTCACGCTACCCAGCTCGTCCCGATAAGGGAAGGCAAGAACCTGAAGTTGCGCTGGTACAGCATCGCCTGTCGATGGGGTATACAGTCGCTTCAGGCGCAGGTCAGCCGATATGTGATCTTCGTCACCCTTCAGGAGGTTCTCCCAGATCTCCTCTACTTTGCCCCGATCATCTTCGTGGTAAACGTCGAAGAAGGCAAAACCATCAGCGTGGTCCGATGCTGATCTGCCCGCTAATTGGTAGTAATGGTCGTTTGCCCACAACATATGACCGTCTAGAGAAACATGACACATGCCTACTGAAGCATGATCGATCAAATGGCGTAGTTGGAGATCGCTGAAAGCGAGATCCGCTTCGAGCTGCTCTTGGCGCTTCTTATTCGAGTCGGAGTCCACTGCGGAGGCTACGACGCTGGACACCAGGCGACCCAGATCGCGGATGAGCTGCTGGCATAGCTCGTCGTGAGGTCGTAGGGGGTTTGTGCCGTAAATCAGATAGCCAAATAGATGGGAAGCGGACACAATGGGAAGAATGACGATCTTCTTAGATGGCTCGCCCCAACCTTTCCAGGAGATCGATTCAAATCGTTCGTCATATTCGATGGCCATGGTATCTGTACCTGCGCGTCGCATATCCGGAATCAAGCCATCCTCGCTGTCGATGGTCGCGGTCTCCACCCGAAGTCTGTGGTCTTGGGGGAGCCCGATTTCTCCTCGCAACCGCAATAGTTTCGAGCCAGCGCCTTCCTCCATTATGTAGAGCATAGCCATGGTCACATCGTGGGCGTTCGTCTTGAGCGTAGCAAGAATATGGGAGTAGATTTCATCTACGTTCTGGGAGGACACTGAAGCAAGGGTGTTGAGCATAGACGTGCGTCGATGAGCCAACTTATCGCTTGTGACTTCATATCTACGGTTCTTTCACATCAGCTCGATACCCAACCTCACCGAAGTGCAGCGCCCACAGATGACCAAGGGCCCAGATATAAGAACTCACGCACGTTGTGTTGATGAATCCCTCTGCTGGTACGCCTACAGGCACGAAGCTCCCGTTGAAGAAGGCTTCCTCGCGCCATCCATTCCTCTCTACGATCAGAGGGGTAGGTGAGGAATAATTGATGCCGACGCCCGTCTTCTTGCACTGCTCAAAATACGCCTTGAAGACGGGCCACAAATCTGGATACCCTTCCTGGAAGAGGGACCCCATGAGTTTAGGGTGGGCGTCCGCGGCGAGAGGCGCATAACTAACATGGTAGCATTAGCTATGCCTTTAGACTATTTCAGACGGGGAATAACCTCTCGTTATACACCGCCGTCAAGTTTTCTGTAGTACCCCACCACAAGCACACGGCTTTCGAGTCGGCAAGCACATAGCTTACAAACAACCGCAAGGTTGCACTCCAACTCTTCAACGGTCCCAGGCTGGTGCGCGACCAATCTGTGCTGCGGAAGAAGCGAACATGGTCGCTCTGAGGGAGGGCGGCAGTCCAATCGTCATCGTAATCATCGCTGGACACGCTCAAGCATGCGTCATGCTCGTCTTCCGGCGGTGTGGGCATCTGCGACTGCATGAGGCCGCAGCAGATATGTCGTCGCAGTAGGGGCAAGGAGTGCTCGCCGCATTTTCAAGCAGAGCAAGACATGCAAACTAGGGACCCTTTTGTCTTGGTTCCATCTGATCCCAGATTCATTGATTTTGAAAGCGAACGGTGCCTTTCTCGGCCTAGGCGTGAGTCAGTGGCGTCTGCTCACGATCGCTAGAGGACTCGGGATGCATGCAGGGGGCGTGCTTATCTAACGTCACCGGTTGCTGAAGATGCCGGTCACCATCATCTTAGCGCGCCCCCCATGGAGGCTGTCTAGACCGGCCTGTATGATGCTCGCTATCCGCCGTCTTTCCAAGATTTCATTTTGCGTCTATGTTTGACAGCTAAGATTGGGGCGACACGTGCCCCGCATCAGCGTCTTTCATGGAAAGCACGCACTCTCTTACGACCGGTCGAATATGCACCAAAACAACAGCATCATAAGCTGGGAAGGATAGTTCTTGTTCCGATTTTGCGTGCTATTCTAGCAGGCGGGATACATCCTATGTACGCGGCGATGAAACGGTACTCGTAACATTGTTGATTGGTATTGATTTCGAAATGTACGTTGTCCTCCTCACTGCATCAAGCAGAGACTGCCTTTCGATCTCGGACAGTCAAACCAGAAGGATACAGCTCCTCGAACGTCTTGTCAGAATCTCCAGCTCCCTCGGTCTTCGCAAGGAAACAGTATGGTCGGCCACCGCGATACACCAGCTGATACGCCTCCTGATCAACCTTGTAGCGCTGCACAGTGCGCATGGCCCCATCGGCTTCAATCACGACCGCCGAGTGCCACGGCGTCGCTCCCAGCGCACCCTTTTCCTGCTGCGGGATGACCGCCATGGATAGCTTGTCCTTGCCGCCCGAGTCATGAATCGACAAACGAACGTACTGTGTGGGCACAGCAGCCAGCGCAGCAGAGAACGCTTTCCAGCGGCCCATCATCTCCTTCGCTGTGTTCGCGATGTTGGCAGCCCGGTCTTCTGGTGAGAGTGCAATATGCCTCTCATTAAAAGCCAGATCTTGCTTCAGGAACTCAAGATATTTTTTGTGCGTCGTTTGCATGTCGCTGGTGGATGTGTTGGCCATATCAGCTTCAAACTTGGGATCGCCGTAGCGTTCCTTGAGTTCGAAGCGGATGTTGGCAGCGTGTTCAAGGTAGTAGTCTTTGGATTGGAAGTTGCCGGGGTATGCCAGGAGATCCCAGAGGCGGAGAAAGCTGAGGTTTCGGAGACCGTTGTCTACGGCCAGTTGTCGCACCGCCTGGCCGAAGTTCCATACGGTTTCGTCTGTCACGCCGAGGAGGTCTGAAACCATCAGCGCTTTCTTTTGAGGAGCGATCCCTTGAACACATACCGTTGTAGACGAGGCCGTCAGAGGTAATGTGGCATTCAGCGCCATGCTCATAGATCGCTTTAATCTTCTCACACAGCCCATCGAGATGCTTCAGCGCAAGCTCTTCGCCCAAGTCTGGCAGGACCCCCAAAACCTTATCCTTCGTATTAGGCGACTTGAATGGGAATCCTGGAAGAAGTAAGCGAATGGGTTCTTTGCGCTCTACCTGCGCTGTGACGATCTGAAGGAACGTCTCAAAGCCATCCCATGTTCCAGTGCGCTCGTAGTTCAGACCGTACTCTTCGATGATACTCAGGACATCTGTAGCCTTTGCCTGGGGTGCGGTTTGGTTGATGGTAGAAGCCATAATGAGAGGAAACTAAAGATCTACAGAAAGAAGCTGAGTAGCTCAATATATAAAGCTGTTCAGCTCCTGCATCCCAAGACAAGGCGTTCGCTGAGGCACAGCTGCATACACACACTAGCAAACGCCCTGAATCCTCCAGTGCACACTCGCATATGTTGTGCCGCGTGAGATCCAGGAACGTGAGACCATAGCCGCTGATACAGGTACACATTTTGCACGCAGTACTGCATGCGCAATCGTTGGCGAGATAGTTCAGACTCGAGCTAAGCTGTGCGCGACTGTCGAAAGATGAATATCTGATAAAAGTATCACTGATTCGTCATCGCTGCCACATGCGGAGGTCGCAGCAGTGATCTATTTCTGGTCCGCTCAGCTGTTCAACCGCGGGAACCATGGTCACAAGCGGTTATGGGTGGTTTTCATAATCTTGGGCTCAGCCTGTAAACGGTTAGCGCTGCCCGCGCGAACATCAAACCCCACCCAAATTTGTATATGTATGTATGTATGTATTCATTTAATGTCCTATATGAGTCTGAGACTATGGGAGGACAAGAGGGGCAGTAGTCCCTCTAGTATAGAGGTGGTGGTTCTCAAGAGGGTGTGATCTCTGAAAGTACGAGGGATGGTGAGGGTT
>ML976129.1:0-78593 GCA_010015635.1 Clathrospora elynae | reverse complement strand
AAGGAGGCTACCAAATCCGGTCAAGCAGCCCAACAACTAAAGCGAAAGGCTCCTCAATCAGTCCCTCCAAAGAACAAGCGTCAGAAACAATCTGGGGGCAGTGCATTAAAGGTTGCAGTCCCAGAAGCTACATCATCACCTCTACCAAGGATCACATCACGGGGCCGCAACGTCACACTTCCAAGCAAATTCAGATAGTACAAATTGATTGCATTGCATTGTTTACTATTCCTTCATACTCCCACCTGATTGCAGCGACTGTGGGTGGTGTCACAATTCACTGATGTGGGTGGACATATTCTGGTGTTCCGAGCGTCACGCCGGGCCGAGCGCCACGCCGACCAACACGGTAATCTTTGCATTGGGCCGAGCGGGCCGAGCGTCCATGCGGACACCCTGAGAGGATTATTCCTAATTTCCCCGGGATATTCACCCATTTTCTGCATCCGCGCTGAGAGTCCGCACTGCCATACTATTTTAAGAAACTAAAATCGGTATGTATGTATTAGGGCCATCGCAAGGCGGATCGAAGTCACGGGAGAAGATCTTCGCTAACATGGTTTTGATAGAATCGCACTCATCAGGCGGCCACCACGGCCGCAGTATTCATCTGCAACCAATCAATTTTCTGTGGGGCAAGCCCGCACCCAGTCTATTGCCTATCACGCAACTCGCTCAGGCCAGCCATCAGCTTCTTCTGAAAGATGCTGCGGCGGCGGTGGAGAATCTCGAATATGGAGATGCACTGGGCTGCCCAAGGCTACGCAAGCAGATTGCCAGCCTGCTGAACCTGTTCTACCAAAAGTCCCGGGTGGATTCAACAAACATATGCATTACCGCCGGCGCTAGCTTCGCTCTTCCAACGATTCTCAATGTCCTCACGGACTCAGCCATCACAAAGTGCATCTGGGTCGTCTCGCCTTGTTTCTATTTGGCATGTCGCATGTTTGAAGATGTCGGCTTTGCGGGCAAGATCAAGGCAGTGCCCGAGAGAGGCGATGGTTCTGTCGATATCGAAGCTCTCGACCAGGCAATGAGCGAGGTCGAGCAGGTACGGAATGCAACATCCGCACAGGTATGAGACAGAGTTGCTCCATTTTATGTGTTGCATGCTAATGAGCCTGCAGGCAACGAAATCTGTCGCCTCGTACCGCAAGACGTACACTCACATCATTTACACCGTACCGACGTTCTCGAATCCTTCGGGGAAGGTCATGCCGTTGACTTGTCGGCAAAAACTCGTCGACGTGGCACGCCAACACGATGGTCTGATAGTCTCAGACGACATTTACGACATGCTCCAGTGGTCATCGACTCCAGGCGAAGAGGAAACCACCCTGTGCAATTACACCCCGCCACGATTTGTTGACATCGATCGCTCAAAGTCACATTCCAGCACCGATCTCGCCAGCTTCGGTAACGCATTGAGCATTGGTTCTCTCAGTAAGATTGTGGCCCCTGGTACGCGAATCGGCTGGGTAGATGCGGATGCAGCCCTAGTCAACGCACTCGGACAGTACGGCAGCTCCCTGGCCGGTGGAGGTCCCACGTCGCAGCTCGTCCAGGGTGTCGTTGTAGAGTTGTTGCGGAACAACTGGCTAGAACATCACATCAAGTTCACTCTCGTACCTGCGTACAGAACAAGGCGGCAGTTGATGGTCCAAGCCATAGAGGACCACCTGAGGCCGCTCGGAGTAGTGCTTGAGGGTCCGCCATCCGGAGGCAGGGCGATTGTTGGTGGATTCTTCCTTTGGCTTCGTCTGCCCCCGCGTGTTAGTTCTCACATGGTGAAGACCATCTGCGCTGAACAAGAGCTTCTTGCCATCTGCCCCGGCGCAGATTGCAGGGTCCTGGAGGATGAGGATGTCGCCGTCTGGGATGGTTTTGTGAGGCTCAGCTATTCCTACGAGGAGGAAGGCAACCTGGTCGAAGGCATCGTCCGGCTTGCAAGAGCGATCAAGGTATTAATGAAGTAGCCCCTTGGAGGTATGTAGCCTTGGAGTAAACATATGTTACGTCAATAGAGGCCCACGGCTGTCTTTGCATAGAAACTTGGAGACCATCACCATTCAAATTTCGGTACGGAGTAGATCAGAGGCGCCGGAGGCGTAACGTAGTTCACGGGGAAGTGGGCCACCCCGACGTGCTACTTTCGTGTTTCTTCCTCTTTTTGTCCCGACATTTCTACTACTACGCGTTTCTTCTATCGAAACGGCGATTATACTTCGGAACGCGCGTGTGCCCGTGCTTTTTCGATCCCGCGGTCAACTTTGTCTTGCCGGCTTCGCGGCGTTATTTCTCGTTCTACGAGTCACGAAAACGAACAATACCTCTCTACCGCCGAAGAGAAGACTGTTCGAGGTGGGCGCGGTTAGCGCGTCCACTCGAGGCCTAGTGTCTTTCTGCTCCCTCATATTGCACTCTCGATAGCTACACCAATAAACCAGTTCGCTCACCACAAACCACTTCCCATCAAAGACTCTTATTTTTGTGGATCTCACTCGACGACTATATGAGGATAGTGGTCACGTTCGATCACGGCTTCTTTGGAGAGGTCTGGAGTATTCGATTGAGGCAGGAGTTGAATCACAAATTGAACTTGTTCTTTGTCGCATGTGAGACAGGTCAGACATGAAGGAAGGAGAAGGTTGTTTTATTGAGTGAGCTACAGAGAGCGATTATATACAACACGAATACGGGAGCACGAGACGAAGGGTCACGGGAGAGTAATGCTTCACAGACAGACTTGTCAACAAACAGGAGTCCTGATTGATCCTGATTGTTTCCTGAGGTTTTTACCAATCAAAACAGGTCAAAATCAGTTCTACGGGGTTTTCAATCAAATCAAAATCAAGACGTCTGTTTGTTTTATCCTGTTTTGATTCCTGATAGATTCTTAGCCAAGGATTTTTTGATAGAGTTCATGTGTTAGCTGTAAGCAACTGCCATAATTAGAGTTGAGTGTTACTGGTTCAACTATTGCTACCATACTTTATCATCCCACACACATATATATAGCTGCACTTGTTCATAGCTATTCAATCAATTCTGACCTTCATTTCTATCACCCACTATATGCGTGAGTCATTCTATATTTGTGAAGTTTTGCGCAACTCATGCATCATCCTATCTCACATAGTGCAAATAGCTCATTTTCCGTGTTGTAGACCCTTTTGTTACCATCTATATGCCTCCCAATCGCCAAAAACAAGGCGCAGAGTCGCCCAAAGTTGCCCCAAAACGCACCAGAACAGCCAAAAGCAGTGCATCGCAGCCTATTGTAATAGATACTTTGCAGCCCGAGCTGCCTGTACGCACCTCACCACGTAAAGCCTTGGCTTTCGCCGCAAGCCATGCCACCGATGAATGCCCATTCGAAACGCAGCTGCTCTATTTGTTGCCTGAAGTCACAATGGCATTGCCTGTCAACAGCTCAAAGGCCGCCACCGAGGCTACATCAGAGGCTGCCGAGGTTGTTGATAGCGGTGATGATAGCAAGGATGGAGGCCCTGATGGGCACCTTGCGGATAAGTTTGAGGGCATACAATGGGATTGTTTGGTGGGCTATTGCAAACCATTTTGCACGCAACGGCATAAAAAGAGCTGGGTTTTTGAACATGGCTATCACGTAACTCGACCTGGGGCACCCAATCGCACTTGGTGAGTGTGTAGGTATTGCCATACGCACCGGGCTGTTGGCCAGTCCTTCATACACGAAACCACATCGTCAACAACAGCTGCGCTACGGCACCTTGCGCAGGATTGCCCTGGCCACAACATTGCACGAGAAGGTGTTATAAAGAAGCCACAAAAGGGCCAGCAGTCGCTGAAATGGGCAGCTGACAAGGGTGTTGTTGTGAGCACAGAAGTAGCTAATGAGGTGGGTAACTTTGACATAGCTGCCTTCAGGTACTCGGCAGTGAGCTGGCTTATTGACAATAACCACCCATTGCGCGAGTTTGAAACGCAGTTGTTCCGCAATATGATTGCACATGCCAACCCGGAGGCGGCAGAAGAGGTGACAGAGATGGATCAGCTAGAGCGCTGGAGGCGCTTTGAGCTGCCTTAAGATGACGCCCAGTTCAACTCTGGGTTTAATCCAATCAAGTACTGGCAAGACTTACGCCCAAAGTATCCAGAACTTGCACAACTTGCAATTGATGTCCTCACAATACCAGCCTCTAGCTGCGATTGTGAGCGTATGTTCAGCAAGATTGGCGACCTGTTAGAGCCTCGGAGGCGCAAGTTCAGCAGCAACTTGTTGGCGGCATTACAGTGTGTGAAGGCCTGGCGGGCGGCTGGCTATGAGCCTGACTACGTTGATGCAGACGCAAGGCTTACGTATGATGTAATAGACAACTTATACAAGGTATGCGAGTGGGATCACAGTAACTGATGTTTTGTATGTGAATATGATTGCAATAGCATTCAAAACATCAGAAATCAAAAAAACTTCATATCAGGATTGCCAAAAACTTGACACCAAACATTCAATACAGGACGGGTGATGCCTATTATCCAATCAGGTCAGGATATGTTCAAAATCCTGTTTTGTTTTGTTTGTTGACAAATCTGTTCACAGTGTACGTGATGAGGCAAAGGTGCCAGGCTGACATTCTTGATTCCAATCAGTGAGATTGTAACGTGAGTTGCAGACAGCAGATTCAGAAGGAATCTCCCGTGTCCTATATATATATGAGATTTTCAGTCTGCTCCGTCCTGCTCTTCAGTGCTCTGTCTCGCTCCATCACGTGAAGCAGAGCACAGCAGAGCGGCACAGAGCAGCACAGAGCACTTCTTCTTAGCACTGGTGTTCCGCTTCCTTCAATTGGTCGCCGGCCTTAGTCAAGTCTCGACCCGTAACATCTACCTCCGTTATTGATATTTAAGGGACAATACACAAATTCCGGGTGGATTCCTACGTCTATACCTAAGAACGGTCAGGCGGCTTACGGATCGCTCACGCGACAGGGGTCGGATCCTGGGCAGTAATAATGAAGGCTTGCAACAGCGCAACGAGATATTAGCTTCATCAGTGGGAGATAGGGCACGAGGAGCACAGGCTCATAGCTGTACAGAGGGTAAGACGTCGTGCCACGTGAATGTGTTGCTGCAATGCTTAAAATGGAGCGCTATGACCCGTTCAAAGGTACATGCCTTATCCCTTGTCCTTGTATGTGAGGATTATATGAACATTATATGAACTTGGGTAGTGGGTGAGTGGGAGCTACATACGGTCTGTGTACAACAACCAAAAGGTCGAGAACGATGATCTGATTTGAACCTATATCTCCCTAGGTACCTATGTATTCAAACACCAGCACATTCATCACTTCTTTGCTGAATATCCGCTGGTCTACCACTTCTTTGCCCAGTATTCGCTGCTCAGAATCCATTGCGAACTTCTTTCACGTATTGCAGACGTGGCAGATTCTTTCGGGCAGTCGCAAGCATAGCCTTCTCGCCGGAGAAGGTAAAACCATCACCGCCAACGACGACAAAAGCTTTGTTCCCACCCTTGGAGAAATCCGTAAGACATACTCCAGTGTTGGGCTTGTCATGTTTGCGGAGGATCTCTTCATATCTCTTGACACCTTCAACATACTCGGGCTCACTGCCCCACATGCCATCCAATCCAAGACTGGCTCTGAAGTCCATCAGTCCCAACCAAACGCCGTCGATATGCTGCCCACACTCGGTGAGAATCATATCCAGGTTGTCGAGTGTGTTCGCGTCTTGTACCTATAAGCGTGGTGGCGTGTGCAAGTCTGATGGCGCGAGGTTATGTGCCTCCTGAGTCGAAGAGGCTGGCGGGCCTCAGTCTTGTTGGACGTTTGTGCGGAGAAGGATATCAAGAGCAATAGCTACGTCGTGGCTAGGTTTGCAAGGACGCGCATAATCTCTGGAGTCTTCTTTTACGAGGCAAGACCTAACATCTGTTCATTTATAATTGAGGAGGAGCTATAGCTGCTCCCCTTAGTTTAAACAACGTTCATCTCAACATGCTTTCATCATCAAACCGCGATACGTTACAACATTCCAATGGCGATGTCTCCTTTAATCCTCGCGATAATGCGGATATCAGCCTCCAGATCGAGCTTGATGTGCACCTTCAAACTGCCTTTGACATCCTCTCCGTTCAGACCAAAACCCTCATCGGTCTTGGCGGTACTGTTGCCTTCTGTGTTCTTGCTTCGTGGGATACCAGGTGTCGGCGCGACAGATCCGAGAGCACTGCCTACTTCGCCGAGACCACGACCGCCGGGCGCGTTGCCGGTTGCATTGTTAAGTGTGCTGGTTTGATGTTAGCATATGTCTCGTCATGCAGTCTTTAGGAGATGGAAGTAACGTACTCCTTCGCGGTGTCAGGCATCTTTTCTTGCAGTTCCAGCGTGCGCGGTGATGTGGATTTATGTTCGGGTGTGTGTTGCGTCTTCGCTTTCTTGCGTTTCGGATAGTGTGCTGGCGACGCCAGTACTTCGGAGTAGAGAATAGCGGGCTTGATATAGTAATTGGCGAAATGTTTGGTCTCGGGAAGCATATAAGAAGGCCATCAAAGGACTTAGGGAAAGAGCCGCTCCAGTAATCTAGACTCTTACAATATCCGCAAAATGCTGTAGCTAAGAGTGATGCATCATCGACCCACTGGGTCGGCGAGGATGTTAACGAAAACGCCCTTTGTGGAATAATGCAGTAGCGCCATTCTTTCGGTTTTCAATGTATCGTGTCGACAAAGTGACCGTGTAGTCTCTATTGTGTCTTCCAAATGCAGTCACCAGTCTTCGCTCGTTGCGGCTTAAAGGGTCGCCGAGTCTGAGACGGTTTGTTGACGTGCACTGCCGCTTCGTGATGAACTGTCTGATCATTTGCCAAAGTGATGCATGTCTTCGTCACAGCCCCCGGTACCTTCACCAGATCTCGTCATCGATACAGCGCTTCGTGGCGATCGGCGTTGGTGGGACGGACGCTAGGCGAACGCAAGCACGGCGACTACTTCTATTGGTCGCCGTGAAGCATTGCCATGAGGAACCTGATTACAGTCATGGGCTGAAGCGAGATCCTGCAGTTTTGTTGGCAGCATATCTATTTTCCAGTACGCTTGCGAGCAGCGAATGAGCTCAAATTCTGCAACTCTTCTGCCTACGTGCACATTTCCGATCAATCTTACCCAGGGCAAACTTTCAACTCGCCTTCGCACTGGCCGCACTCGTTTCCTCGTGAGTAAACTCATCATGGTATTCGGAATTATCGCTTTAGCTGGGACCATCCCAATGACCGCGACGTCTGTTCTGTCGCTCCAAAGTCAAGCCGAAAACACAAAAAGCCAAGGCACAGATGCCGAGTGGAAGACCGAGAAATGCCATATGCGATGTCGACCAACTGCGAGGACACCAGAAGATCGCAAGAATTTGTTCAAGAACAGTCAGGTTGTCCTCTGCGAAGGCAGGCTATACGTCCAACTCTCCACACATGAAGGCGAGCGACATCATCCTTTCTCAGGATACTTCTTACCTTTCCCCAACTCCAACTTCGAGGGGCTTGTCTCTACCATCTCAGATGATCCGCCACAGTTGAACTGGATATATCTGGATACCGGATCCGACAGCCCCCAGATCAGCCACGGACTTCGCGCGGAGGCAGAGAAGGGCCTAACGGGGCCCTGGGGTGCTCGAGTCTGCCACGATGGCGAAATACGGTTTCTGATGGAAAATTGGGAGGGCTTTGTGGCTGTGGAGATTGAGCATACCCCGGGTTTGTGGAGCCTATGCTTCGATCGATACGATGACGGGTTGAAGGGGAAAGTTCGCGAAGGTCAGAAGACTGTGGAGGTGGAATTGATACGCGAAGAGATGGAGACCTAATAGCAGTACAGGCGTGTAGGTTTTAGCCTTGCAAATTGGCGGCTGTTGCGATTATATATCCTCACTAGGTCTCTAGACGCTACATGCTCTGCATTGGAGGCGCGAAGAAAGTGGAAGCTTTGTCGGCGAACGACCGCGAGTCTCGAATCATCGCCCATGTTGTCCTCGGCTTCGCGTCCGTGGAGGGCGCGCTTGGTAGGCAATATTGGAAAACTACTTAGTAGTCAAGCTTTGTGGCAGTCCCCGAGCACTGGTTGATAGACCATTATGGTGGTTGAGGCGCTGGTGAATGTTAGTGCACCGGAAACACCAAGAAAAAAGTGTCCTTATCTCCGGGCTGTGTCCGAATGATCTGCCCATGCTCTTCTGTTTGATGTGTTGCGAACGCAGTCGAATGCAGCGCGTGCACCAGTCAGGACAATGCAGCATATCACAGAGCGGGTAACAATGGTTTGTGAATGCTTACGTTGAGTTGAAAGCTGAAGAGGCCGCGAACGCGTGTCTTCGGGCGATCGCGACTGCGCAAACCGATGACGTAGCAACTAGCGCAACTTCAGGCGTCACAATTTCAGCCTTCAAGCTGTCTCGATTCTTCATTCTTGATTCTGCATCTCCCCAGTGGCTATCATTACATTGCCGTCGCTTTCTTATACATAGACTCTCCCAGGCGACCTTGAAGTCTCCATAGCTCTTTTATCTCGCCGACAACATGTGCGACTTCATCCCTCTTCCCATCGTGTGCTTCCAGTGCGGAACGTAAGGACATCCGTCTTCTCAATAAATCTAAGTCTCCACTAACAGAATGTAGAGATCAGAATCCTTGTCACTGCAAGGTCATCGGCCCTACGATCGGATTCGTAGTAACCGTGGCCATGGCGGTATGTTCAGCGTCTCCCGAGGTGCAAAAAAAGACATATATAGGACTTTGAATGTCTCCGCTATGCGGGACAGCATATATTTGAACTACAATGCCCCTCGGAGTGTTTGCGCTCAATTTCCGTACGGTCCTTTACTCACATCTACCAGATTGTTTGCTGGCCAGCTTCGCTCTTTTGTTGTTGCTGTGCATCGGATGCGGGAAAGAAGTAAGTCAATGTTTTGTACTGGTAAATTCAGTGTTAATCTAAGAAGGGTGCTCGCTTTGCCCGTTGATACTGGCCATGCGATAGGCAACGCGATACCAATATAACGACCTTCGTACCCAGCTTACCGCAGATTCGCGCCAATGGCTTCATCTCTCCCACAGTACGACTTCAGTCGATATTCTTGGATGTCTTTGGCAGAATGAGGGCTTATGGGCTTCGGCGACAAGAGACGGACAGCATTTGACACCCCGGTTGGACTCACCAGCATGCGATACACCTCAACTAATACATGAATTTACGACCTCCAAAATTTGCTTTCAGTCTTTGAGCTTCCAAAGTCGCCCAGCCCCGCTTTCCCAAGTAATGTGGGCCCTACGGCTACTTGCATACTTAGACTACGTCATCACGTGAGAGCGCGTTGAGCCCTTCCAAACAGCGACACACTCACTTTACGGCCCGAGCTCCACTTCACCGGGGCTCTTCGTTAGCGAGATTTTCAATCGCCTCATCACCTCGGCTTGGTAGGCCGGTCCTGCATGTGCTGGTGTGGGGCATCTCGCGACGAGATATCATATCGACTAACCTTGGAACGCACGCAGCCACATGTACCTGAGTTAACACTCGCATACGCACCGGGAAGCAACAGGAAACTTGGAATATTGGGAACACAAAGGACCCTTTGTTCTCTCCATCTTGCCACTGTGCAGGCAGGGCGTGTATGGTGCTCGCACCATCCGGGAGTTTCTCCACATCAAAGCAAGACCGTTTGCACTCTTGCCTATTTTGTTTTTTCTTGTTTATACATATCCGCAGTGAATGTTTATACATCCATGAGTTTTGATCCTGCTGCGCACGCATACAACAACCCGGCCTTACCGTCCTCCGCCTATGGCAACATATCCGGCGAGCTATACCTAGGCGAGATGAAGCAGATCAATACTTCCTCCTGGGCCCTTGGCGAACTCGGTTATAAGTACGATGCGCCACATGTGCACGCCGACGGCCAAATTGACGGCGGTCTGCACCCACCCGAATACTATGCCTACAGCCCGCCGCATACGGGCAGCTGGGAAGACGGCCTGCAAGAGATTGACGGCTTCGATTGGCCGGGCGTAGAAGAGGCGGAGAAATTTACTAGCGCTTTGGACGGTGAAAGTGAAGGTCAGGGTTGCGAACACCTTCAGGGTGCCCTATCACGTGCACAGTCGCACGTACTTCCTAGAGAAGGATGTTTAAGCCTCGTTGATATCAGCACAGTAGATCATGACCGGAGACCATCACCAGAGGACGCGCAGAGCGCTACTACCACCCCACAGCCCGTCATCGATACGGCTCCGCTCGAGATCGCGTGTACAGAATCGCCGCGTGTACCTTCTCCTTCGCCTCCTCGAATACCCGAGCTGTCCCACGCGAAATTGAGCACATCGGCACCCGTGTCCTTATCATTACAGTCGGACCTTGGACCAGGTAGTGTCGATGTCGAAAACCACCATGGCGTAGATCCGGATCGCATGGACGTCGATATCACCCCGATTAGCGCTCAAAATGAGAGTGCTATGGAGGTACCTTTGAATATCCGCGAGCCAGTGGCACAAGATAACGATGGTAGAAGTACTAGTGCGCAAGAAGAGGAACTGGTCGCGGCAGAAGCCGTTGCTGAAGGCAGCAACGAGCCTGGAGATGCCATGATGACGGATCCAGCACCGGAAGCTTCCACATGGCTGTCTGCAACAATCCTAACCCCACTTCCCCCAACCACTTCAAGATGGTATGGTCTCATGTCGTCGGACAATTTCCAGCCTATCGCAGCATCTGCTCGCCCCCCGACACTACATACACCGGAGACGGAGCACAGCCATGCTACAGTCGTAAGGTTACAGAGGGCTGCAGCGTTCAAAGATACGCTCGTTCCTACACATGACTTATCGGTCTACAGCACTCCAGCGTCGACATCCGCTGTTGTACAGAATGACCAAATGGAGGACCTCGAAGCGATACTTGAACACCCAGAAGACGACATGCGACCTCAAGATATTGTCCTACCAGCCCCACAACTACAGTCCGAGTTGGAAACGAGTGTAGGCGAAGAAACTGCACAGGTCGAAACAGAAGTTGCCGCTCCCGTAGCCTCGCCCGCGGAAGAGCCCACGGACTTGCAGCTAATGGAACTAGCACTTACGCCTGTTGCTGAGAATGTTCATGAGCCCTGGGAAGCTCAACTGCGGGCTCAGCTGCAAGAGGCTACAGAGACAGCCGAAGCGACAGCGACAGATATTGCCACAGAGGCTACTGTGGAGGATGCTGCAGATGCTGACACTGATGACTCTCCTGACGGCATTCCCGAGATCCTTTCGCCAGGATACCGCGAGCGCGCTGTTGGTACCAAACCGGCGAATCCTACGACCGCAGCAAACGAGGTTTCAGTGCAAGCAAGCTCTACATCGGCCAGCACGTTATTGGAGCAACATCTCGAGAGAAACCAGGAGTCTCCACCTTTCATACCGCTCGAGCCTGAGATTGAAGCGATAGGCGTTCAGGACGATGAAATTGCAGGTGCCTCAACTGAAAATGTGAAAGCCGGAGCACAGGCAGGGCACGTGGTAACACAGTCACTGCTCGAGGCACAGTTGCTGAATATAGAGGTAGACGATATGAGAGTCGATGACCAGAGCAGTGACGCAGCTGCCGCTATGGACGTCGATGAAGAGACGGCAACATCACCACTGGACGCCCGTCATACCATAGAAGCTCTCAAGCATGCATCAACAGCACCAGCATCGAAGGCCAAGTCCGCCAACCCTCGTAAGCACTCTAGGCCAGCCAAGCAGCTAAAAGACGCTTCAGATACCGAGGAAGACACTCCAGCGAAGAAGAAACCAAGGACGAAAGCTACCCCCGTCAAGCCCCGAGCTTCAAGGGCAAAGAAGCCATCAACAGCCCCCCAAGAACAAGCAAGCGACGTAAAAACTCGACGGCCGATACCCAAACGCAGCGCAGCCAAGTCAGCCAAAGAAGCTGAAACTGGACTAGAAATGGTCTCGCGACCAAACGGCGGCACACCACGCCTCGCCCACTTCGCGTACGGAAAATACTCGAAACGTGTTTCCAATGCAACCGCACCAGGTCTCCCAGGCGATATCATCTTCGGCACCGAAGCCGAGCTGGATCAGCCCGATAACGACTTCGGTGTTGATATGGAGGAGGAGGAGGAGGAGCGGTACAGCGAAGTCGAGATGCCAACGAACAGGAAAAGGACGGTAGGCATGGACATTGCAGCGGCGCCGCATACGCCCCCGTCGAGTAACAACAAACGGGTCTCGAACAGCGAGATGGAGAGTTTGAGCGGGACTAGATACAGAGATCGCCCGGCGAGGGGGGCGCAGCAGGGGGTTGGGGTCGAGGATAGGCGCGCTATGCCTGGGATACATTTTGCGCTTCATCTGAACCAAGATACACACGTCAGGCCGAGGGCCGTCGAAGAGAGATCGGCCGTTGTTGTAGCGCCGAATCACGGAAACTCGTTTATGCTTATTGAAAAGGGCGATGAGGTTGAGCGAGCAGGCTCTGTCGAGGCTGGAGGTCGCGATTCACAAGATGATGATGGTGATGATGATGGTGATGTGGTTGAGAGTCGCGAGCTACCAAACGATGACAATGACGATGTCAGTGACGGCGACTGGTCCGACGCTGCGATCGCGGCGGTGAAGAAAGAAAAGGGCAAAGCAAAAGGCAATCCTAGGCTGATGGCCGTGCAGAGCAAAAGCGGTACGTTTTCGCGCGCAAGTACACCGGCGGCTAGTGTCGCTTCGTCGGGTAGTATGCCTGGGTCGTACAAGTACGGTTTCACGCCGGCCCGTGGCCCAAAGACTACCGGTACTGGCACCGTGGATACACCTGCGCGCAAGTCCAGGGCCAAGGCCAAGGCGACGCTGAAGCCCAAAACAGCACCCAAAGCAAAAGAAAAGGCCAGGAAATCGGGCAGCGACGCTGTTCCAGCAGATGCGGAGCCGCCCAAGGAGCCAGACATCCGCAAGACGCGCCGCGCTTCAGCGCTCGAGGACGATATCCGGAAAGCTGCCTCTGCGAAGGAGAGGCAGAGGGCGTTGGAGGTTAGCAAGCTGACCAAAGCGAAGTTGAGGAGTGGGGGTGCTGAAGAGGGAAAGTAGTGGATTGGAAGTGGGCTCAGGAGTTGGCTGCCGTGTACAAGTACAGAGTGGTGAACGAGCGATCTATAGCACGAAAAGCATCAAACGCAATCTCTCAATCTTGTTTAACATGTGCAACGTGAATGAGCTAGGCCAGTGCACTTCAACACGTGGAGCGTAAAAGGGTGTTACGAGGTCGAATAGCTCCAGGCTGTGTTATTTGGCATATACGCGATTCATTCATTCCGGCTATATCTTACTCGATACGAAATGGTCGTCCTTGGCTAGGATGTCGCACAGCCAGTCCGTCGCTTTATCGGCCATGGCTTTGGAGAATGCGTGGCCCACGCCGTCGAAGATTATGTCTTCAAACTTGATGTCCAGACTCGGGTCCTCGGCCAGCACCTGCTTGAAGACGTTGAGGAAGGGCTCGTCAGCCGCGTATGGCACGAGCTTGTCCTCCTTGCCACTGAGATTCAAAATCTGCTTTCCGTGCAATCGCTCCCTCAGCAGGATCTTGAAGCGATCCAGATTTTCTTTCTCGGGCTGCGGATCAGGGCCTATGGGGTTGAAGATTCCTGGGAGAAGCAGGCCCGCGGGATCGAACTGCGCAATCGCATTCTGCAGTGCTTGTGGGAAATCGGGAGATCCGAGAAAGGCTGCACCGGGCGGTGCGGTATCTGTGTACGTCTTCCGTTTGCTCAAACGTGCACGATCAGTCATGAGGCGCGTGTAGTCCAGACACCCTATCCCCACGACGCCAGCAGTGATGCGGGGATCGGACAGGAGACAATGCCATGTTGCGTGCGCACCAAGTGAGATACCCAGCGCAAAGTGGTGTGTTATCTTCGGCCCGCTCTGGCTTGTGAAGATGTAGGATTCGAGGTGGTTGATCAAATGCGAGGTGTCCATCGCGGTGCCGTGATAGCAGCCAAACATGTCCTGCGCATGTCGCGGATTCCCATCTCTCCAAGCCTGATTGTGCAGCCTATCCACCAGTCGGGAGCCGTGGTTGCGCTGATCGAAGGCTGCGGCGATGAGACCCTTGGGGCTCTTGCCTGCTTGTCCTTCTTGTATGCGCTTGTTCCATGTTGAGATGATCTGGCTGGCAACGGGCGCCATTGATTCCTTCGTCTTGAGACGCGGGTTCAGAAGCCATAGGCAAGCGACTGAGGATGCGGATGAGGGCACTTCGTCGAGGCCGTGGACGTCTACGAAAATGCCGGCGATTGTGTGGGTTTGCAAGGAGACGGTGGCGTGAGTGCCGTGGAGGGGGTTCGCGGTGGCTGACATGTTGACTTGTTATTTTCTAGCATCTTCAATCATCGAAAAGTTTATATAGATTAGTAGAGGTCTCGACTGAAGTAAGGCCGAGCTCCATCGCGGCTGTGGAGGGGCTGCACACCGAGGCTGTTTCCAGCGGCAAAACGACATGATTACAGCACTGACAGCCAGCGTTAGTAGCAACGCGTTTGCGCGACAGGCTGTAAGCATCGTTTCTTGTCACTCCAAAGAGCTGCGCTTGCAAAAGCTCTCAATTTGGGATGGAAGTTTTGCGAGTCTCGAGGGATATCTTGGGGAGGTAGTGAAGGCGGTCAGCAAGGCGGGCGAGGGCCCCTGACGCCAAATGTGCTAGCGCGCCAGGGCGATGGGGAAAGCACATGGGAGATTGCCATCGCCGTCAGAACCCATTGAAGATACATAATCCTAATAAGCTCTGTCGCCTGTACTTTCAGGAAGAGGTGGTAGCGGACATTCTCAGAGACGCCAATAGACGCTCAGCGGACCTCTGCACCCGCAAACCCATCAACTTCTCGGTGACGAGTGCATTAGCAGGCATCCTACGCATCATGGCAGTATAACATTCTTGGAAACCGAGGCACCACACTCTTCCCTCTCCGCCGTCACAATCATGGTCGGCTCGACCAACTCGGACGGTCCGAATGCGACAACAGAGATGCAGTCTGCGTCCAACGGCGCCCCCAAAATCATGCGATCCGCCCCGACTGGCTCGCCGCTGGCTCCCAAAGAGCCGGGCGAGTTTCCATTCAATGCGCCAGCGACTGCGGCCGGGGCTAGCTCCTCGAACATGTTCAAAGAACCAGGCGGGGCATACTATCCGCCCTTTGCCCCCATATCGCGCCACCCTACCGAGGGCGACATGTCCGACGCACCACGAGAGCGCAAGAGCGTCCAGTTCGCACGATCAGCCACATACGGGTCCGACCCACTAGTAGCAAGCTCGCGGCAGCAGTCATGGGAGGTTGATGATACTGACGGCAAGGGCAAGGAGCGGAGTACCCAGGCCACGTCGCTAATGGGAAAGCTAAGGGCACTGGCATCGCCAATGCAGGGCCACGGCCGCAGTCACAGCACATTGGCAGGGGGTTCCTCTGCTCAAGAGGACTCACCACACGGCCCGTTGTCGCCCACGTCGGAACACGACGAGCCGCGGTACGACAGCGAAGCCGACGCGGATGGCGAATCGAGCGCGGGCGAGGGAGCCTCACGGCCGAAGCATCGGAGGAGAAAGAGCAGCCGGCGGTGGTTCGACAGCGAGGGTGAAGGTACAGGCACAGGCACAGGTACAGGCACAGGCACAGGCACAGGCACAGGCATCCAGACAGCTCCGACCACGCCCAAACAAACAGCCCACTCCTTCTTCTCGCGCGACTCGCCCAACATGACCCCGACCTCAACCCGACCGGGCTTCCTTCGCCGCGGCACCATGGACGACATACCCGAGAACGATCGCCAGGGCTATTCAGAGGACGAGGGTCGCTCGCGCATAGCAAAGGAGAGCGCCTGGGCACGAGGCCTGCACAGCGCCAGAGGGCTTTCATACGGCGGCCTGCGCAGACACGACCCCAACGCTGAAGAAGAAGGCCACCAAAGCCGGCCGACGGGCAATCTGCGGAGCTTGACAACATTTCGGGGACATCCGGGTGATCCCCAGCAGTCGCCATGGCGAATGCGTAGCGAGCGAACGTCAAGTCTGAGTGCGCAGAAATGGAAGTCGATCAAGAACAGCCTCAAGCTTTTGGGCAACCGGCAGAAGGCAGAACAGAAGGTCGACCATGCAAAGTCGGCTGAGCTCATGGCCGAACTGCTCGCCGGAGCACCCGCTGCTTTGTTCCTGGCGAGCATGTTCCAGCGCGACGAGCACGGCCACAAGCGGATACCAGTACTGCTGGAACAGCTCAAAGTCACCATCACAGATACCGACCAGAAGAACAAGAAGGAGGGCGATCGCCATACGGCTCTGCGCATAGAGCTGGAATACGGAAGCGGCCTGACTCGGATGAAGTGGGTTGTTTACAGAAGCGTGGCAGACTTTGCGAATCTGCATCTCAAGTTCAAAGTCCAGGAGAAGCAAGACGCCTTCCGTAGCCGTCCAGCGAACCGCTTGAGAGAGATCAAGGATAAGGCTAAAGATAACGAGAACGAGAAGGAAGAAGACAAGGAAGACCCAAGAACAAAGCTCCCCCGCTTTCCCAGGAGTGTCTTACCGTACCTTCGAGGTCTTCGGGGCTACGGTATTCTCGATGACGAAGGCGAAGATGAGGAGGAAGAGGTTGCGGTCGGAGGTCAAGCCACGGACGGCGATGCAAGCGCTACCGACCGTCCTGCCAGGGCCAGACGTGGGAAATCTTCCTTCCTAAGTCGCAGGCAGTCGAGCATAAGTGGCACCCAGACACCAGGCGCAACTGGGGCACTGGCAGCAAGACAAGGCAGCTTTGCGGGGACAGTGGGCCAGCCATTGCAAGCAAAGCAGAATCATCATGAGCGCCAGCGGAAGAAGCTAGAAGCATACCTGCGCGGTCTTATGACTTATCTCATCTTCCGTCCGGACAGCAATCGGCTATGCAAGTTCTTGGAACTCTCAGCGCTTGGCGTGCGACTAGCTGCTGAGGGCGGCTACCACGGTAAAGAAGGCTACATGATGATCAAGTCCTCGAAGGGTGTCGACAACCGAAAAGGATGGACTAAGATACCCATGATGAATCGCCACTGGCCGAAGTGGTTTCTCGTAAGGCACAGCTACGTTGTCTGCGTTGACTCACCTGAGGAGATGAACGTGTACGACGTATTCTTGGTGGATGCGGACTTCAGCCTACAGTCAAAGTCGGGCAGAGTACGGGACAAGAAAGCCAGGGACATTGCAAGTGAAGCAAAAGCATCGGCAACAGGGCATCATCAGCTGAAGCTTGTCAATTCTGAGCGTAAGATGAAGCTCCTAGCCAGAAATGACAGGATGCTTCAGCAGTTCGAAGAATCGATCAAATTCATGTCGGAAAACACACTGTGGTCGCAACGCCAGCGTTTCGACAGCTTCGCGCCCGTTCGGAAGAAGATTTACGCCCAGTGGCTTGTCGATGGTCGCGACTACATGTGGAATGTCTCACGAGCTATCAGCATGGCGCGAGATGTCATATACATCCACGATTGGTGGCTCAGCCCTGAGCTGTACCTTCGCCGCCCAGCCGCCATTAGCCAGAAGTGGAGACTTGACAGACTCCTCCAACGCAAAGCACAAGAGGGTGTCAAGATTTTCGTCATCATGTACCGCAACATCGGCGCTGCCATTCCCATCGATTCCGAATACTCCAAGTTTTCCCTGCTCGACCTTCACCCGAACATCTTCGTTCAGCGCTCGCCAAACCAAATCCGCCAAAACACCTTCTTCTGGTCCCATCACGAGAAAATCTGTGTCATAGATCATACTGTGGCTTTCTGTGGAGGTGTAGACTTGTGCCTCGGTCGTTGGGATACACCGCAGCATGTCGTGGTGGACGATAAGCCTACAGGCTTTGAGCTCGATGATACGCCCAAGGATGCCGACCATTGTCAGCTTTGGCCTGGTAAAGACTACTCAAACCCCAGGGTGCAGGATTTCTTCGCCCTTGACAAGCCCTATGAAGAGATGTACGATCGGACGAAGGTACCCAGAATGCCGTGGCATGACATTGGTATGCAAATTGTTGGGCAACCAGCCCGCGATCTGACTCGCCATTTCGTTCAGCGATGGAACTATTTACTCCGCCAACGCAAGCCCTCTCGACCTACGCCCTTCCTTCTTCCGCCCCCCGACTTCAACCCTGCCGACATCGAGGCCCTTGGACTGGATGGAACATGCGAAGTACAGATCCTTCGTTCCGCATGTGCTTGGTCTCTGGGTACACCAAACAAGGTTGAGCACAGCATCATGAATGCATACGTACAAATGATCGCTACATCTGAGCATTTCGTATACATCGAAAACCAGTTCTATATTAGCAGCAGTGAGGTCCTGGGCACGAAGATTGAGAACAAGATCAACGATGCAATTGTCGACCGCATTAAGCGTGCTCATGCAAATGACGAAGATTGGAGAATATGTATTCTCCTTCCTCTTATGCCTGGATACCAAAATACCGTCGATGAGCAGGAGGGTAGCAGTGTCCGCCTCATCATGACGTGTCAGTATCACAGTATCTGTCGCGGCGAGTCTTCGATCTTTGGTCGCTTACGGGCTGCTGGTATCGAGCCAGAGGACTACATTCAGTTCTATGCGCTGAGGTCCTGGGGCGAGATTGGTCCAAACAAGATGGTAGTGACGGAGCAGCTCTACATCCATGCCAAAATTATGGTAGTCGACGATCGAGTTGCTATCATCGGATCAGCCAACATCAATGAGCGGTCGATGCTCGGGTCGCGAGACTCGGAAATCGCAGCCATCGTTCGGGATACGGAGCTGATCGATTCTTACATGGCCGGCCAGCCATACAAGGTTGGCAAGTTTCCTCACACACTCCGCATGCGTCTGATGCGAGAGCACTTGGGTGTTGATGTTGACTGCATCTCCGAAGAGGAGTGGGTCAGTCAGATGGACGATGCCGATAGTGTCGGCTTTCAAACAGAATCATCTGGTCCTGGATCACCCACCACTCAACGGGCCACCGAGGCGAAGCTGGAAGAGAACAATTACAAAATGCAGGACGAGCTCATCGAGCGGGCTGAAAAGTTACACAGCTTCAACCATGACTTGGACTGGGCGCAGGACCAAAACCCTCACTTACAGACTATCAAGAAGCCGACCACAGACGCCCGCGTACAGAACAATTCGTCACACGCCAAAGATGTCCGTGGGGAAGGCGCAGACCATATGCGGGAGGCTGAGCAACGCCGACCGAGTATAGCCCACGCCCGTGACTCGTACATCGACGAGCATGGCCATGAGAAACTGATGACAGACGTCGCTGCAGAAGATATCCCAAAGAAGAGCTCGACTCTCAAGACCCGAAAGCGAAGCGGCACCACTGGTACAAGGAACAGCGCGGTGAGTGGACAGACCGAAAGTCATGGATATGCTGGCCTCCCGCCACCTCGACCGCCCCGCATGGACACTACGAAGCTGAGTCTCACGCAACTCATTCAGTTGCCTGCGTTACCAATCTTGGATGACACAGACATTGGAGGCCCACCTCTTCAGCGTACCTTCAGCAGTGCTTCATCGTCAGCCATCAACCCCCTCCTTGCTGAGATGCGCCGTCCCATCGTTACCGAAGACTGCATGCGCGACCCCATCAACGACTCGTTCTTTCTTGATACCTGGCACCAAGTGGCAGAGAACAACACGAAGCTCTTCCGCCAGGTCTTCCGCTGCATGCCCGACAACGAAGTCAAGACGTGGAAAGAGTATCAAGAGTATGCTGCTTTCGCCGAGCGCTTCACCAAATCTCAGGGCGGTGATAAGAGTCAGCAGCATCAACAGCAGGACGCGCCTGGGACGACTGGACCGCCGGGCACGGGCATCACCAACAAAATGACCTCAGCTGCCGGAAACATGGGCAAACAAGTCGGAGCCCTGGGTGAGAAGCTGAGCGATAAAATGACGAATCTCTCAGACAAGGGCAACGGCGAGGGGCCTAACCACCACTCCAACATCGGCGGCGTAGAGCAGTGGGCTGAGGATCAGGAGAAGAGGGTGCAGAGCCAAAGTCCGCCTCCACCTGCTACCCGCGGTCTGCACGTCGACACCGCTTCTGGATCGACACTGGACGAGAAGCCTGCACCCTTGCCCGCTGACGACGCAATCGTCTCGCCCATGAACCCCGAAGTCCAAGGCCGAACTTTTACCTTCCCCGCCCCTCCCCCCATCCCAGATACGGAGCGTACAGAATTTGGTTCGCATCCTCCAGCCACCGCATCTTCTGTCCGCAACCGCCAAATCACCATCTCCGAACCTCCTCACCCCTCCAACAATAACTCATCCACGCCCAACCGCAGTAATACGAAGCGCTCCCGTCGCCGCGCTACGACTAAGAGCTCGACAAGACAGTTTCACGCTACGGACGCGGATATCATGCTCGAGAAGGAAGACGCGAAGAAGTTGCTGGAGTTGGTGCAAGGGCATCTTGTGCTGTGGCCGTATGAATGGTTAGAGAGTGAGGAGAGGGGGGGCGGGTGGCTGTATAATGTTGATCAGATTGCGCCGTTGGAGATTTAGTAAGTTGGCCTTGATAACCTTGTGATGATTGGGCGGATTCTAACATTTGGTAGCAACTAAGAGGATCGAGAGAGAGACTGGGGAGGTGCTGCCATAGAGATTTCTGCGCTTGTTGAGTTGGCTTGGGCTTGTTTTATGTCTGTGTGTTCTTGCATTGGCATTAAGGCAGTAGATTTTGTTGTTTTGCACTACACTGGCTGGCGTTTAACTGCATTGTGTTTTTGTTGGCATGCTTTTATTCTCCGTGCCCCTTTGCATCGAGGTTAGTACATCTTCCTATTTATCTCTTTGTCTCTGCCTTCCTCTACATTAAACCTGTTTCTCGCGATCTTTTCTCAAGGAAACAAGGGCCTTAAGTAACTTAGATTATTCTCCTAGTATAAACATGTTTTAAAAGTAAGTTGAGTATATACAGACCTACCCTACTATTTAGTAAATCTTTTTACAGTTCCGCCAGTATACTGCGTTGGAGGATCTTGGATTCCGCTATTGCTAATCACGCGTGTGGTCCAGCTGTTCTTGCTACTAAGTTAAGCTGCACACATGATTAGGAAGGCGCGCGAATAACCTCGCGTGTATTCTCTCTTCTCGGCGTTTTGGTACCTGATATTTTATTTACCCCAATGAGCGATCTGGCAAATGCAAGGTAGAAAAACTGCGGTTCCTGGTACCATGGTTTCGAACTGTATTTTTTCGCCTCGCCGGGCCCACATGTCAGATTTGAGCATTTAAATACTTGGGTTCTTCTCTCCAATCCTCCACAATCTTCACATTACTTCTATCTACCTTGACGACTAGATCACCTTTACTAAAACTGACCATGAAGGTGGACTTCATGTCGTTCTTCGTAACCGACCTTCCGGCCTCCCCTCTCACCTGGGTCCCCATCTTCTTCGTTAGCTTCGCCGGCGCATCTCTCGTCGCTGGAATAGTCGCCCTCACCATCTCCGTCCCCATCGTTCTCGTCCCGTCTTTTGTAGCGCAGGCTGCAATACTCTACTGCACGCATTACCGACCGAAAGAGGATATTTATGCTACCATCGCCAACCTAGAGAGCCCACAACAGCAGCCAGGGCTCAGCATCATCATCGCCTTGCTCTGCATAGTCTGTTTCATCTCATTTCTGCGCTCGGAGGAATTATGGGAACAGGCATCGAGACTGGCCTTTTATGCGCGCATCATCACTGCCACGGTTTTGCGCATGCTCGTCGTGTTCAGTGCACCGCGTTATGAGGGGAAAGGCATGGGAACCGAGATTCCTCTATGGCTGATACTGGAGTCTCTCTGTCTAGTTGTTGAAGTCTTACGAGACCGGAAAAGCATGGTGAGCAGTTACTCTTCTTCTTCTTCTTCTTCTTCTTCTTTGTATTACTACTCTTTCTTTTGGGAAGCTGGATGCAAAACGCAAAACTAAAACAAAACTAATATAAGCGAAGATTCATTACGAAAGCTCCCGTCGGGTGCCCCACAATAACACTCCAGCAAAAGACGAGCGGTCATTTCCTTTCGTCGACGAAAAGGCCGGTGGAGATCTTGTTCCCACGAACGAGGAACTGGAGCTACACTTACGACACCTCATGTCGTGGCGCAACGATACGTCTACCGTTTGCTGCTTGGCTGTTGTTACCACGGCGTACCGCAGTCTTTTCCTACGTTTGGTGGGCGAAGACGGCGGTGTTGCGTGGAATTGCGTCACAACTGAAGAGGTCTTGATATTTATAGTTATAGTACTATTTAACCAGTTCACTAGCTCTTCCCGCATGAAGGAGGCTGAGCGACGGAAAAGGAAGAGGAAGATTGTGCTGGTTTAAGGGTTGCCAAGTTTGAGTTTGAGAATGGGAGAAGTGGCGAGGCTCTGGAAAATTCCTCTGCAAGACATAGGAGCGCTGTTACTTTAGTACTGGATCATGTCTTGGAATGTGCTAGACAAAAATACTGGGCCTGAGACACTACTAGGAGACAAATGTCTCTAGTCCAATCTTGTTCACCTGTGTATATGTATCCTCTCTCTACATCCTCTCTCGGCTCTCAAATACAATCATACATGCCAATATGCATGCCAACCATGAAAATAGTCATCATGTAGAACCAACCCCCACCACCCTCTCCAGCAAAAATCATAGCACAAGCAAAGCGCGGCGACACGAGACGTGTATACTATGCCTACACCACCAACGCCAAATCTGCCTCGTACGCTTCCGACTTCACATTCGCTCAGCCCTCGGGAAAGAAAAGAAGAAAATTTCGGATCGCAAAGGGCTGATGCGGATGGGAGAGGATGCCGTGCCGCATCCAACAGCACCTGTCGTCGCAGATGCTACGAGTGCAGAGAGAGATGTGGCTGAGGAGGAAGAGGAAAATGCTGGTGACGACAAGGAGGAGTTTGGTGGGTATGATATGGACGAAGTAGGGGATGATTTGGATGAGGATGAGGATGGGGAGATGCCCGACACTATCCGCGCTCCAACATCACCCTTTCACGCAAATACCGATTGCCAACATGATCTGCCCAATATGCTCTCTCACACGAATATGCATGACAAGTCCATCGATGCACCGTACTTTTACGGGAAACTGAAAGCTGGATATAGGAATGGGCGGGGAGGGAAGAGGAGTGTTGGGTTCGCAAAGGGGGAGTTGATGCGGGGAGGGAAGAGGTAGAGGTTCCGAACCAACTAACAGCTGACGGGGAAGAGGTGGGGGGTAAATAAAATGAGACGAGCAGCCGTTCGCTGGGTGGATCGGAGTTGGGATCTGATGATAAGGCAAGTTCGCACACATTCGGCCGTTCAGAGGCAGGGTATTTGAGCCCGGCTTTTGCAGCGTCAAGCCGCACGCTTGGGCGCTCGACTCCCTCGCCGTCGCCGCGCGTATCTGGGCAGGAATAAACACTGCCAGCTGCGGTTGATGGCGGGAGTGAGGGCGAAGACTGCGACTGATGGAGAGACTTGAGGGACGTCGGCACTGCAGACACTGACCCGATTTCGGAGAGCACAACAAAATCACATACGTTCTAGGCTGGGAGTACTCTCTGCAGGTGAATAAAGATCGTGAATGTCCTCGCGGCTCATTAGCTACGTGCACGTGCACTTAGCCCGGTCAATCTCGATAACACTCATGGACGGCACCACGGGTAACAAGGTCTAACGGTAGCTGCATAAATGAATGAGCTGGACTAATCGGTTAATATTTCAACATGTGTAGTGAGTGAGAGAGTTTAAGAATGCCAGAGGCAGTAAAACGTTCGTAAATCGGTACATATTGTGCGCCACAACACAAGCAGATCTCAATCTGACAGCAAAACCCCACCGCCTTGAGATCGAGTCATTTATAAATGCCGCCTATCGTGTACCCCGTCCCATTCGCTGGAACATCTAAACACCCACCCCCTTCACCCTTGCATCCAACAAATCACTAACACGATTTCCACTCGGCGTGAACTCCTTCCCACTCCTCGCGTCCTCCGCAATCTTCGCATCAATCGCTTTATCCAGACTACTCACAATAGTCTTACTGGGTGTCCTCAGCGCGTTACGATCCAGGATAGGGATAAGATGGCTAACTGGTGTTTTGAGGGCAGCCGCCTGCTTAAGTCGGGTGACTGCTGGGTTGCGTGGCCCGGGTGTCTTTGGTGCCCTTATCCTCGGGGATGGTATGCCAGGCTTGGGACTGGGACTATGTTTGGGCGTCGTGGTACCTTCGAAATAAGGAGGAGGGTATGCGGGCCCCTTGATGGATGGTGGGAGGTCTGAGTCTTTGATAGGTGAGAGGGGTTTAGTAGGTGATCCTTCGGGGGTGAATGACTCCTTCAACTCAACCTTGAGGCCGATCTTAGAAGGCTTCCTAAGAAACGACTTCATCTTGGTAGGCGCCTTCGTGGGATTATTTGCAGTTTTCACTAGATGTGGTGACTTTGCCTTTTTTCGGTCCTCGCTATTCCACTCCGCAACTCGATCAGCAATGGCCACAGCGCTCACGAATTTCTGTTCGTAGGGTCGCGGGTCGGTCGAGGGATCTGCAGGCTTCGGCTTCACTGGAAGAGCCAGCTTTTGGATGTGGCTGGGTCGTGGTCTTAAGAAAGGCGGCTTTGATGCTGGAGCTGCAGTGGGCTTAGGTGCCGAGCTGACGATGGACTTGCGGGCAGTTCGTGGTACAGCTGTTGCGCCGATTTTGGTCTTCGCTGGTACAGCTGACGGTGCCTGACGCGCGGGCGAGTTGTGAACATTCGATCGGGAAGGCATAGTAGTAGCCCTTGGGGCAGTTGCTCGCTTACGAAGTGTCACAGCCGGTGCCGTTGCTGACTTGACCGGTTTGACAGAAACAGCACTCATTGCACGCGAGAACGGCGTCCCCGGGGTGGTAATAATTTCGGTACCCCTATGCTCTGCGTCTACTTCCTTAGCATCAAGTATCTTCTCCCTCCAGGAATGGCTAGGTATCTGACCTTTGGGACTCCAACTCGGTGTGATGGAAACATCTGTCAGACCAGCACGGTGCTGTGCACTCATTTCCATACTCGCTCGCACCGTGCCGATGGATGGGATGTCGGAGTTCGTCCGGCTGTGGGTTCTCGAACTCGTGGGCGTGCCCACAACGCCTGGGCTCCTGACATCCCACTGGTCTCTCACGAAGAAGTTGTCGGACATGGCTGGAAGCTCGCCCATGTTCAGCGGTCCGCAAAAGCTGGGATCAATACCAGATGAACGCCGCATAGATGATTCGACACTGACCATCTCCTTCCTCATCGCCAGAAGCACACTCGGATCGGTGCCGATGCGCCTCTGTTGGCTCACAGTCCGACGGTCAATTGGCTTCATCTTTGGTGTGCCCGTCTCTTGCCACTTCAACTGCTTCTCGAAATGTTTCGGACTCTCTATGACCTCTGGCTCTAGCATCGGAATAAGGAGGGGCCGATGCTGCACAGCTTGCTCTTTCCGTATCATGCCCAGAGCGGAAGGTTCAGGACTGGCCTTGGATGGGCGGCGAGTAGGCAGATCGTCGCCAAAGAGGTGTGCAGCGTCGTCTTTGCGTTCCTGCCGTGTTTCAGTGGTTCGTCTCGATAGACTTTCAGCAGCGTTGCTTATCGCGGCGTCGGAATTATGGATGGAGATCGTTCGATGTTCCTTCGTTCCTGGCTCAGGCGGAGCCGAGGACCCTGTGTGCCTCTCAAGTGGCCCATTCGTTACACCTGGAGCGCTATTGGTCGACAGTCTCAGGAACGAAGGCGAACCGTCCAGTCGAAGCTTTTCCGATGCCCGTCGCAGTGGTGTAGGGGCCGGAGACGCGACCTTTTCGCCAGCATGTTGAGCATTAGCCCAGTCATGCGTTGAGACATTCTCAGTGTTGAGACCTGCCATCAGGTGCCCGATATCTGATGGCTGAGACTTTGCCGCCGGTCGTGCCTTCTCGATAGCTGGTCCGTTCTGGGCTGACCTGGTGATAATAGGCGCGTCTGGGTTCGCATCCAGTACCTTCTCTCCTGTAACATCTGTGAGGCATCCAGGCGGGATGTGAAGCGCTGCTGTAGGCCTCGATGACAGCACCTCAGCCAGCTTCGAAACCTTCTTGACTGACTCCTTAGGCGAGTCCTGCTCAATTGCTAGCTTGACCGGGCTCCCAGGCCTACTGTTCGCGGGCGTCCCTACCTTTCCCCTTGTGGGCGTACCAAACCGCGCCATGACGAGGCTCTGCTTCACCGGGCTGGCGTTCTTGAGCAGGCTAGGCCGTCTGCTCGCAGGCGTTCGAATTCCAGCATCTCTCTTGGGTGAACCCAACAGCGCCTTAGCGGGGCTCTGTCCGCTCCCCTTCGCCGGACTCTTATTTTTCAGCGGGCTGGTTACCCTCGTGGGCGAACTAATTCCACCATCCTTCTTGGGCGCACCAAACAGCATCTTTGCCGGGCTCTGCTTGCTCTGCTCGCTCTGTCCGCCCCCCCTCATCGGGCTCGTCTTCTTGAGCGGGCTGGGTGTCCTCGTGCGCGATTCAGCTCCAGCTTCACTATCCTTCTTAGGCGTAGCAGTCTTGCTAGGCGTGTCCTCCTTCTTCGGCGTGACCTTACTCATCGGGAGCTCGCACGAGAAATAGAAGCCATTCGCGCCGACCTCGAGCTGCTGTTTGATTGGCGGCGCACTCCTCTTGACTGGCGATTGGGGGCCTCGCGTAGGGCTGTCGCTTCCTTTGGTAGGACTGTCAGATCGTTTGGCCGGGCTAGGCGTGCGCGGCGGCGTCGCAGGCGACATGTCGACTTCCTGCAAAAACCGACAATGCAGTGGAGTTGAGTTGGACGAAAACTCTGGCGTAGCGGATGAGGACTGCCTTTTAGGCGAAAAGGGCGGCGTGGTGGCTGTATAGTCTGCAGTTGTATCTTGGTCGGAGGCTGGCAGTGTTGCGTTAGCGGGCGGGATTTTCTCCGGTGGGGCTGGAGCGCAAGTGAAAGCAGCCATCATGTGATCCCACACGAGATGGAGCGGGAAGATCGGCGACCAGTTTCAAGACCCAAAGCTAGGTACAGAGTGCACAAGATTGACAGAGGCTGAAGGGGAGGTCAAGAAAAAGGTCGCAGTGCGTGTTGTGAAATAAATGTGTGTAACAAACAAACCCACTCCGACCTGCATGATGCCGTAAGACACGGAGACGTGCACGAGCTACGGCTTGTTTTACGCAAAATTAACGTGTCTTTTGCTTTTACTGTATCTAACGGTAAGCATCGCTTCGCCTATATGAAAAAAAGTGTATGGTATCTGCTGTTACCGCTAATCCAACGCGCAAACACAAAATGGCGTGCCAGCTTTCAGCGTCTCCACAGCTTTATAGCTTCTCCTTCAAGCTCGACTTCAGCCTCCTCTCCACCGCATCAAGGTACTCGTTCGTCGTAACCCACGACGCTCTGTCCTTCTTCCCGCACGCAAGCGCCAAATCCTTCGTCATGATGCCATCCACTTCTACAGTGTCCACGCACGCCTTCTCGAGCTGCTCGGCGAACACAACAAGCTCGGGTGTGTCATCGAGCTCACCACGCTTGGAAAGACCTTGTGTCCAGGCGTAGATGGAGGCGATAGGGTTGGTCGATGTCTCGCGGCCCTTCTGGTGCTCGCGGAAATGGCGGGTGACAGTGCCGTGGGCTGCTTCGGCCTCGAAGGTCTTGCCGTCGGGGGTGATGAGGGTGGAGGTCATGAGGCCGAGGGAGCCGAAACCCTGGGCGACGATGTCGGACTGGACGTCTCCATCGTAGTCTGGGGCATGTCAGTGGAATGCGTGTGGTTGAGGTACGGGGTCTACTTACTTTTCATGGCGATGATGTAGCCACCCTCGCTCTTGATCATCTGGGCAACCATGTCGTCGATCAGGCGGTGCTCGTACCAGATGCTCGCAGCCTCAAAGTCCTTCTTATACTGGCTGTCGTAGATGTCCTGGAAAACATCCTTGAACTTTCCGTCGTATGCCTTCAGGATGGTGTTCTTCGTGCTCAGGTACAGCGGCAGCTTCTTGTCCAGGGCCATCTTGAACGAGGCGTGGGCGAAGCCGGAGATGGACGCAGTGGTGTTGTACTGCGTCTGAGCGATACCGCCTTCGGCCGGGAAGTCGTAGACCTTGATGACCTCAGGCTTGCCGCCCTTGGGAGTGAAGACCATCTCGAGCGTGCCCTCGCCGGGGATGACGCGGTCCTTGGCACGGTACTGGTCGCCGAAAGCGTGACGGCCGATGATGATGGGCTGCTTCCAGCTGGGCACGAGGCGGGGGATGCGGGGGATGACGATGGGCGCGCGGAAGACGGTGCCTCCGCTAAGAAATAGTCAGTGTACTGCTTCTCCTGTCGCAAGACTGTGTGCTTACAGGTGGTTTCGGATGGTGCCATTGGGCGACAGCCACATCTTCTTGAGTTTGAACTCCTCGACGCGCTGCTCGTCCGGTGTGATGGTCGCACATTTTACGCCCACCGAGTACTTCTTGATGGCCTCGGCGGCGTCAAGCGTCACCTGGTCGTCCGTCTCGTCGCGGTAGGGCAGGCCAAGGTCGTAGTACTTGAGGTCGATGTCGAGGTACGGGTGGATGAACTTGTCCTTGATGACCTGCCAGATGATGCGCGTCATCTCATCGCCGTCGAGCTCCACCACCGGGTTCTTGACCTTGATCTTCTTGATGCCCGTAGAAGACGCCATCCTGCGCTGTCCACTCGGTGTATAGAACCTGGGTGCAATTGCCGCCGAGGAGCTGTTCGTAGCAATCCGTCGCGGGGCCGATGTCGCAACTGTCTGGGAAGCCAAGCACCGCGTCGCAAAATTGCACGTCTGTCGGCGAGAAAGGCGAGCAATTGACGTCGCAGAGCGGAAAGCAGCAGGCGCAGAGGTGGTGGGCCTCATAATGGAGGCAGGTACAATATTAACCTCGGAAGGCACGAGGGAACACGTCAAAGGGTCTGTTGGTGCCGGCCGCGGTTCCGATGGCGCAAGACGGCGAAGGTATTTCGGCTGATAGGCGGCCGTGGCGAGTTGATGGAGTCGCTAGCGGGGTAACGAGAGCCGACGAGGTTTGCACGCCTTTAACCCTTCGAAGAGCCCAAGGCGTGGACATGACGGAAGCGGCTAATACCCCACGGCCGGCTCATGCATACGAAAATTGATTGCTCGAAGAGGCGGCAGATGCCCCTTTGTGGGCCGTCACGCGCAGCCGTTCATCTTGCGACGCGGGGTATGGCGTGCCGTAGCCGGGCCGTCGCGTTTGCCCTGCACGACATGGACCACGTGGTGATGATTGAACGCTAATTGCAAGACCAGTGTCGCGGTAACTTTGATGGTGTGGAAGGCGTCTGGGGTCAGTAATTGGATCAACCTTGCTTCGAGCCTCAGCATTGCCCAGCCCAGCCTAACCTACATGCTATCTATCCTCCCTGCATCCACCATCCTCATAGCTTCGCGCGCAGCATATGCACCCGCACCATGCTCTTCCCCTCGTCTCTTCTCTCCATCTCCGCGGCCTGGCTTTTCGGCTGCGAAATGTGGATGACGATACACGGGTTCTTGTGGTCGGTCTCCCCGTGGAAGATGTGGAGTTTGCTGATGTACATGTTGCCGAGTTGCTCCTTGTGCTGGACGAGTAGGTAGGCGAAGCCCTGGACGTTTGGGGTAGCTGCGTTGAGTTAGCCTGGAGGAATCCACAATCCTTTGCGCTGCTGCTGTTCTGCGATGCGAAGTACTCCAGGCACCACTGTACTCACCAATGACCGCCCGCGTCTCCGGCCACTGGCTCTCGAACATATGTCCAGGCCACGGACTCAACTGCCACCCCTTGACATTCATAGCCCTCAGAATCACAGCCTTGGTCTCCTCATTGTTGATTTCGACCGAGAGGAAGTACCGCAGATTCCTGACATCTCCGCCATGTTCCCTGTTAAGGCCCTACCATATAATCCACGTCACATCCGAGAACTGATTCAGCCCCGGCATCAAATTTACCGGCGCTTTGGGTGTCCGCTCTTCAGCAGCGTGCTTAGGAGACTTCCTGTTAAACCCCATGATGACGCCCTCCTCCCAGTTGACGGGAAACGAGAATGCAGCGCCCGTAGCCCTGTACTCTTTGCCATCGACCTTATACTTTTGCCCATCTACATTATCTTTCTTTGGGTCGTTGTGGTCGATATTGAAGAAGAGGCACTTGCCCGTTTCGAACTCGTCTGAGTAGGGGCTGATGCAGAGATCAACAAGTGCCCAGTCGATGCCCCAGGTGCTGTATAAGTCCAGGAACTTTTTGTCCGTTTTGCTGCGCGGGAAGGTCCACCAGAACCACTTCCTGAGGTCATCTAAAGCTCTGGTAGGACGATTTGGCGGTGTTGCGGGATGGCTTGTAGTATGGGCCACAATCGCCATCGGGTGCTAGCATGGCCCAGGAGAATGTGAAGCCCTTGGTCCTGCACTTTCCCCAGAGATCTTCGCTGGCTGGTCGAGTGGGTGGGTCGGGCAGTGCTGCTGGTGGCCGCGCTGGAGGTGGTGAGGACGGTCCTGTCGCAGTGTCGAGGCCTTTGCCAGCGTCCAGCGTGGCGTTGGCGAAGAGCAGGTCATCGTGTGTGCAGCTACAATCTCGCGGTCAGCTACTGTAACACCCAGTTGGACAACTACCGTGGTACAATGACACGTTGAAGCAGCTTGTGGTCAGTGAGGGGAAAACACGTACTTATGGCAGATTTCACCGGCCGCGGCGGCAACGAGGGCGAACAGCCCAAGAATGTGGGCAATCCTCATGGCTTCACGAGATTGATGTGGAGGAAGAGAACTTGAAAATACTCGAGTGCGAGGTTGTATTGACTCGCCTTCCTTCCGCAATAAGGGCTTGGCACTTTCCGAGTGTAGCCTTTACTTTCACCCAGTGCAACTTTTGTTTTCTCCCTGGCTGCGTGATCGAAATCTCACTGTGGAAGGATCGTTGGCATATTCAAGTTTTCCAAGTAAACAGAAATACACCGTGTGACTATTTGCTGTTAGGTAAACATGAAACGCAACAAGTGAGTCTCACGCGTATATGTTCACCAAGATGTATGGGAATTTCCAAGAAGGTTAGTTCTAAGAAGAGGTCCTTCCAAAGCGGATCCTGATATCCTCTTCCTCGGTTACCGAGCGAACATGACTGCATTACGATAGTCATTTTGGATGCAAACCCCCTCTACCACTGAAACAGCACTTTCATCGACAATGACATCTTGGAAGGCATCGATCAACCCCGCAGCACCGTGTTGTGTGAGGTATGCGTGAGCCAATCCGGCGTACGCAACAATTCCACCAGCCCCGAAGTCAGCTACTTTCAGCGCAGGTGGCATTTCGTATTGTATTCCCTGGTACATGAGATGTTCGCCTGCGTACCTTAGCAGATTTGAGTCTTTTACGACGTCATTGACGATGTCTTGAACCGTAGGGATCCTATCGATGAGAGGGGTGACCAGGTTGCGCAGGTCCGCCATGCTCTCCCTACGAAACTCAGCGTCGTCCATATCGGGATTCTCGAAGTAAGATTGGAATGACATGATTCTTGTCTGGGAATAGAAGGGTTGCTTCTTGGAATTGTGAATCAGATGAAACGCCCGAGACCGCGTTACTGAGTAAGCATTTGATGTAAGACAAACATGGTAGAGTTGAGAAGGCTCTGGATCCGAACATTGCGTTCCTAGAAGAGTGAAAGCAAGCTTTGCTACGCGTGGTAAAGTTCTCATTCTAATCCCAATGGCTTATATGCATGGTAGATTGCATCGGTAGGCTAACACTGGATGTAGAGGCGCCATAAAATGCATCGCCGGAGAGACAGAGATAGGATATGCAAGGTTATCGCCTCGAAGCCCAGGCTCTTCTGTTGGCCATATACAACCGACATCAAGGTTTCTCTTTCTGAGAACACAAGTCTATGTAGCCTAGATCGGAGGTGTCAGTGAACGAGGGTAGCGTTCAACAATCCTTAAATGATGGTAATCGTCTCCAGCTCAACACCCTCAAACATCGCAGGTCCGTACACTTTGAAGAAGCCAACACGCCGATACTGCTTTTCCTTGGCCGGGATTAGCATTAAACCTTCAACATCATTCCGACCCGGTACGTTCTCGATGAGTCGTGTCGCAAGGCAGGTGACTTCGACGCCGCCCTGCAAGTCTGGCTCAAGCGCATCAATCGTCGCTTCGCCGCACTCGATCTCAGGGTACTCCGACATTTCGTATTCAACTGCCCTTGCAAGGAAGCCATCGGACTCCAGGTTATTGTGTAAGTCATCACTTCCGTGTGGGCGCCAGGTGAACGAGCAGAGCCGGCCTTTCACAACCAAGATGCCTGATGTGACAGCACCATACGCAAAGCCCGGCACAGCTAGCTTGACATCACAGGATACTACATCGAAGCCCAGAAATTCTTTGGTGCCCATGCCGCCAGCATCGCCCTCCTCTTCTCCTACATGCACGAAATCTTCAACAGCGCCGTCTACCGATGCCCAGCTCCATGACGGCGCCACGTAACCTCTCGCGCGAGGTTTTCGTACGGCATTGCTATCGCTTGTCTTCTCATTACGAGGGTAATTCCACTGTAGGTCCATTGCAAGATGTCGCTCCCACATTCCGGCAAGGTATTGACTCCCATACATGCAACCCAGCTCTTCAGCAACGGCGGCGATAGCCAGGAGTTTGTCTCCTTGGTAGGAGAGCCCGCGTCGGCTGTACTCTCCACGTACGGCGAGCCAGACTTGTCGCGTATTTTCTGGATCTGTGGCGAGTGAGAACATCTTACCGCTCCATGGTAGATTGGGTAGCTGGGGTTCTTTGCCGGAAGTGAGGCCGTCTGCCTCTTTGGGGTTTGTTCGATCGATCGTCTGAACGCCGCGGTAGGAGAAGAGTATCGCGCGCGTGGATAATAGCAGCTCCTGAAACGTCCACGCACGGCTATTGATAGGGTCTTTCCAGCGCTTGTAGTCTGCTGGGAAACTGAGGACAACATTTGTCTGCAAAACCGAGGTCTCCTGTGTCGGAAATGGTATGGTAACTGGGTCAATGAAGTAGTCATACTTTTCTTCAACATGATGTAGGAAGCCTTCTGTAGCTGACTTGGCCACTGACGCTACTATCGTCACTGCAGCGGACTTGTAAATCAATCGCATCTTAGGTAGCTCTCGCGCTTTGTCGTCATTCGAATCTTGCATGATACATCTGGTCTAGTGTTAAAAGTATAGATGGTGATGAGTCTGGGGTTCTTACAGCGCATCTACCCAGAGGTAACGGAGCCCAATACGACGAGTGACTGTCACGGCATCCTGTATCGTCTGCGGAAGTTGCGCGACTTGAAAGTCCGTCCTAAGTGAAAGCTCGGTCTTGCTGAGCAGAACGAAGGTTTGATTCGTACCCCAGACGTAGCTCAGCGCAGCAAAGCCCCTACGATAGTCTCTAATGGTCGATGAATCGACTATACGTAGAGCGCCACCATGTTGGAGATCTATCAACCGTGCCGGTGCCTGGATCGCGTTTAAAGTCATAGTATCTTTCATGGAATCGAAATTTTGCACCCAGGTTTCGATCATTTGCATATTGACGTCTGCCCCAAGAGTGCTGTTCATCGTCGTTATCGGGAAGAGACCTGCTATGTCCGATGTATTGTCTCCTAGCTTTGGTGAGCCTTTTGAGACGTTGATCATGACATTAGCCTACCATTGACGCTAACATGATAGTGCAGCTCTACTGCCTTGTCACCATAGAGCATCTGCAACTCGTTAGGTTGATCTGCAACGTTGCCAGCCGCTTCGACGCGTGCGTTCACGAACGTGAAAAAACCTGCTTTTCCTCTCTCAAATGATAAGCTGATCTTGAAGCTGCACGTCTCGGCTAGTGTATCGCGGTCTTTCCAGGCTTCCCAGCCGCCAGTGACGTCGTCATCAATCTCTTCCTCGTTGAAAGTCGAGGCGTCGTTCCACTCATGCACATCTTCTTCACCCGCGGACTCTTCACCAGGATATGTATCGCCCGCCCCCGAAAGTGTGTCATTTTCAGAAGCAATGCTTGCAGGTAAACTGTCGGTTATCTCATAGCGCGCATACAGTTCGTCGAGGAACACCCTCCCGTGGATTCCGTCAGCAAGCGTACGGCAAAATTGGCAGCCTTCTAGCACAGACTTTCGCAGCTCATGCGACATGACTCCATATATTGAAGACACTGATTTATCCTCGATCGAAGCTTCCGCCAATGTCGAGAACAGCTTTGGGGTCCATGTTCGCGTAAGGCAGATGTCACACGGATCTTCACGCGGAGACGCGATAGCTTGTGTTTCAGGGATCCTGTACTTTCGCGGCGGCTGTCGCGTTCCTCTGTAATTAAGCATGGTGCTGCTTGGAAATTGGGCGCATGTTCGTCGGTGTGAAAGAACTTGAGAAGGAAGATGCGATGTTGGGGGGGAGGGCTGTAACTCGAAATCCCTCCAGGATCCATGAAGCTAAGCCTCCTTCACACTAGCGCCAACCGCGGTTTCCGAGCTGTAGGGCTTTTCGTCCTTTCTGTACTCTTCACCTTCATTCAACTTAAATCCTCATCTCTCTTACAAGCGCGACAGAATGTATAGATTGGGGATTGGATTATGACCTCGCAACCCTGCATCGCTTGAAGGAACTTTCCGGCCACCACCGTTCATGTCCACCGTGAGACTGCTGCGACAGCTCTTTGGCTCGTGCTGAACGTCATCTTTTTTTATTTTTCGCTCGATATCAAGGCATCGATCGCCCATATTCGACTGCTTCTGCGTCTCAAAAACCAACCAAAAGCTTTGAAGAAGGCGGTGAGTCTCTCCAGACACAGCTAAGATTTTGTTTACCAAGTTGATGCTTCGTTATCTTCCAGAGCAGATGAACAAAATGTCCTTATAGCACTTTCTAGCTCCGGCAGAGCTGGGTGAGCAATCTCTAATCACCGTCACATTCACTTTATCATGGACTTGGTGCGATAACATTGCGCCACACCTGTACTAGTCCCTGCTCTTCCCGACAGCTACTCTCATCCTACTCCCACGAAGCGTCAGTCAATCTTCACTTTCACGGTGAAAACTACTACCACGATAGCCCGATCTCTATGAGCTCCTTCTAATATATATATATATATATCGCCATCCGCCCACCATGTTCAACACTTATCGCAGGACACTCGACTCAAGTTTCGACGACTTTTCTTTTCAATCTCCGCCAAATCTCTTCAAGAATGCCGCCAAACGTCACACCCACCAGGCGCCGCGGCCGTAACACTGAGAAAATCCTTCCCGGGCCCAATAGCGTGACGAGAAAGCAACTTCAGTACCGAACCTACATGCACGACGTCTCAATCTACCATTTTCAGGCCTACCACATCCCCATGTACAACTTCCGCTGTTTGTTGAATAGACAGAACCATGGATATGTCAAGATGTTGTTAGGTCCCGATTCTTTGAACGGATAGCCTATCCCCGAAGGCGACGAGATTCCATACGGCTGCATCGAAGTTGCGTATCTGTTTAATGTATTCCAAAATGGTGGCTCTGCGCTGGGCATCCGTGTGGGGAACAAAGTGGTGGAGTGGATGTGCTACGACAGAGACGTCAAAGATACTTCTCTCTACAGGATGGACATCGGCCCTCCTACTACTACTAGCAATGCGAGTATGCTCTTCGAGCACGTGGCTGCTCTCCCAAGAGACCTCGCCAAAGTTCGAGGCCAGAACGCGAGCATGGAGGACCAAGACTGGAACGACTCGTTGCTAAAGGCGGTGCGGTGCCCGGTCAAGGTCAAGGTCAAGCTTACGTGGAGGAGATATGGGACGGCGCTGAAATAAGGGCATATGATGCAGCTTCAGGAATATAGCTTACGAGTCCAATACATGACCATGGAAGCGGACAACCTCGGCGGCGAGGAAGGAGAGTAGTTCGAAGGCTACGGAAGTTGCACGTTCGCAGACGGTAAGGGCGTTGTGATTGAGGACGATGACGCTGGCGACGGTGGTGCGGTTGAAGGCGTGGAAGACAAGGAAGCCGAAGCCGAAGCCGAAGCCAAGGCTGTTGGCGAGGACGAGGATAGAACGAGAACGAAGAGATTTTTGAGATTCCTTTACGAAGCTTCATCTATCAGGTCCCTGACAGATACTAGGATGTGCACATGGACGACACACCTTTGCGGAAGCCTACATCAAGGCACTTCCAGTTGTCATCAGGGCCAAGCGTCCTAAGCAATCGGGAAATAAACACAGTACAGATGCAGCATTCGTTTATGACGGACTAGAAAGCCTGGGAGAAGCGGTTTTGGAATGGTGGCTAAAACTAGGCTGCCCAGTTCGTTACTTTTGCGCTTCGCTAGTATTGATCTTCGTAGCGGAATGGAGATGTTCCTCATTCGTCTTGACATCATTCTTGTGCGATGATACTCCAGCCTTGATTTAATAGCCATGGATCAATGTTTGCTACTACTATAATATAGGTACAGCGCTAGGTGATGCAATACTTTGTGATCGCGAATAGAAAAGCTAAAGGTGTTTTACGAATACTACTGTAACCTAGAAAGCTTCACGATATTTTTATTCCGTATACATATGCTGAAACAGGCTAGAGTTGTATAGGCTTTGCTGTAAGTAGGTGTGCTTATTCGTAGTAGACACTAACTACGAACTTTTGCAGTTCGTCTCTCGTGACTTTATTATTCTCCGCTTCTACACGCGTGAAGAATACATATAATGACTTAATTTAGAGTACTGTTAATTCCGAAGCAGATTAATACGGCGCATAAGGGTAACAGTTATTAAAAGACACAATTTCATTTGCGGGGACTTCGCTTTCGTTTATTTAGTTCTGAGTACCTACCAAACAAACACATTTAAGCCTTGAGGCCAATCTCGTCAGCAGTAAGAATGAACTCCATGAATCCCGCGTTGGTGTCAATGATGTTCTGGATGTACTCTTCGCTGGTTGGGTAGAAGTTTGTCGCGTACCCAAATTCCATAGTATATCCATAGACCTTGGTGAGCTTCTTGTTCTTGTGCCAGCGGCTGAAACTCCAGTCGTCAGAGGCACCAGAAGTCGGGTAAAGCCCAACAGCTTGCTGGGGCACATACTCGCGGCCACCAACCGAGATCATGGCATCAGTGGTACGATTGGCTGCGATGCGGATGTTGTCCCAGTCTTCTTGGCAAATGTACTCCTTGTAGACATCATCTTCGACAACGCCACGCTTGCCGTCGTAGGCGGGGTTGAATAGATTTTGGTTGGGATCGTGAGATTGGTTTAAATCATCGCCCCAGGAGTAGAGAAGAGTTCCGGCAGCGGAGTGTACGTCGATGTACCAGTGGATGTTGGGGTATTGTTCATACACCCAAGCCATGTCCTGCGTCTCGGGCTCTGAGAAGGGTGCAGTACCGTAGAAAGCTTGGGACGAAGGGTCGGTAGAAGCTGGGGAGACAGAGGGGTCAAACTTTTGTGTGAAATTCCACATGAAGTCGAAGTTCCGGTTCAAGTCGACGCCAATGCTCAGAGTATCGTTGGGCTTAGCGCTTGCTGGATTACGGTTCTTCCTCCAGAGGTTGCTGTTGGCTTGATCGTGACGCACGCCGTCTGGGTTGAGCATGGGGATGAAGACGATCCCGGCACCAAGAGCCTTCTTGACCTGGCTGTTGCTGTACTTTTTGTTGCCGTAGGTTAGGCCGGTGCGGTGCTTGTTCGCGTACAACAGATCCGAGACGAAGTAAATCAAGTTGTCTGGTCCACCGCGCTCACGGGCATGAATGCCGGACGTAAAGTAGATGTACTGCTTGTCCTTCTTGATCTCCTCGGCCTTATTAGCAACACCGCCGATGAGCGAGTTGCCCTCGAAGGTCTTGTGTGGCGGCGTGAACAAAGACATGCCGTACTCCTTCTCCAAGCCCTTCATAGCTGTGTAGACTTCATCTGCGTTAAGAATACCAGCAGCCTGAACTCCTGCATACTCGCTGGGCTTTCTGGTGCCAAGACCGCGAGGTGCGACCTTTCCGCCCTTGAATCGATCGCCCTTACCGATCGGCGCGGTGGCAGTCTGTCGCTTGTTCATGTTGTGTAGGAGTTCCACGCGGACGAGATTGGGATCCAGGTTTCTCTTGAAATTTTCCAAGTGCTCCTCCGAAACGACAGCGTGCAGCTTGTGTTCGTCACCAGCGGCCATAACCACGGGGCGGCAGCCATAATCGATTTCGCTGTTGTTGGAAATGAAGTCCATCAGCTGATTCCTCTCCTTTGCGAAGAAAGCGACGCTCAAGACATCAGATGCAAGAGCGGCCCCGGGAAGGAAGCTGAGGATTGTGGAGATCTTCATGGCGGGCAGTCGTAATAAAACTGCGACGAGGGTTGAAGGCAGGTCGTGCAGGAACAGAATGTGGGCATGATGCTTCTCCTATATATCTGAACTCAGAACCTTGGTGCTTTCCGTGCGAGTCTGTCAGCGATTCCAGTAGCAAGGGCATTTTCTTTCCAGCTTCCTCATTTGGCAATGGGAAATGGTCCTTCCCAAGACCCCAAGACTCAAGCGTTCTTGGCTGGCGTACTTTGGTAGCAGATCAGGACTGTTATCTTTTGCTGCGCCCGTGCGGTAAATTAAACCCACGCGAACATTACTGTCTCTTTTTGTCGGTATACACATTCTGTTGCGCCTCGATCCTACTTCGGTCCAACTGGCAACCCCGCACCGGAGCAGTATATAGATCTCCGCACCCACATTCATAGCAAGACATACCAGAATACAACAAGAATCAGAAGTTACTATTATCACCCGTACGATCGTACATGAGCCTACCAACACTTTTGATATACCAGAAAACTGCAGAGGCCTAACAAGACGAAAAAGCGACAAACAACTAGCTAAGTACTCAAGGCCTACCTGTTACAACTTCTTGTTCACAGATTTCTACCCCTTAGAGGTTCCCCTCAGCGTACGTTCCAGGAGGCAGTATGCTGGTGGCGGCCCGGTACGATCCAGTGGATCCAAACTCCTGGTGGTTCGTGGTGTTGAGAGGCGTTGCCAAGATTCTTGAGTGTTACCAGGTTAGCGAGGCACCGGAAATGGTGGCTTCGTCATCCAGTGAAGCGTCGTTTAGACGACTGTGAGCACCGAGGACATTGCGTCCACAATGTGCAAGAACAGCAGCACAAACAGTCTGCAAATTGAGATGACATTGATGGCATTAGGTGGTGAAGAGGTCGCGGAGGTTGAAAGTGTCGAGGCACGCTAAATTTCCGCTATCACGCTTGGCAGCGTGGCATCGATGTCATTGGTTAACGAATCTAAACAGAAATCTACACAGCCTTTGGACGTCCAGGTTGTCAATCAAATCAAGTTCCGCTCGAAGACTAGAGAGCTAAGTACACCTGCACTCTACAGTATCCGTTCCAACGAAATCCTTCTCAACGGCAGCAAACCTACGCGGCCAAGCTAGCAGTATGCGCTGATAGCCGATCTCGGGGCCACTCACGCCGCTGCAATAGCAAAAACCTCCATCCTTCGCGCATCCGTAAACAAAGATATACAGATGCAGATGAGAACGGGAAGGCCAACAATAATCTAGGACCGTGCAGACAAAGACTGAACTTTGACCAGCGATGGGAAGGGAGTATGACGGTAGTCCTGACACGGTGTATATGACCTGGTATCTGGTGGAATGAACCAGGAGAGATGGCAAACGCAGCAGCTAGGTAATGGGCTCGATGAAAAGGCGGGTAAGAACATCGTCTTTGTCGGGCGGGGCCGCTTTAGCCGCACCGAGATCGAGACTGAACGATGTGGGCTAAGCATAGAAGCCCCAGATACTTCGATACCAGCCATTCATACAGGACCATATCGTATTGCTCTCCAGGAAACTTGGGATATTGCGGAGTTGGGTGTCGTCCAACGCCGGAATTTTGTGCATCTCGACCTGTTGAAGGAACGCTTCATCTGGACTTACTAGAACTGATCAACCAGACCCGGATATCCTAGCTGGGCGATCAGGTACTGAAACTGTCTGTAGATTTACTGTATTCTTTTAATCGCGTCCTGATGGTCATGACCAGATTGAACTGCCTGTGATCTAGCTCCTTCAACGAAGCCACCACGCGCTCAAAGTCCCGGGCATAGCGATGGCATCTTTTGTCTTGGGCTTGAGTATCCTCTCGCTCAAATTCCATCAATCAATCTTTGAGAGCACAAAACTGGGCTTGCATGTACAGCAAATTCCGAGCATTCAGCGCATGAAACTTGCGGAACATCATAGTTTCGGGCACCTGAGCCATACGACCGGCCATTCTGGGATAGCCTTTGACGAAAGGCTCGCTGAAGGCATTCCACTCTGCAATTGCCTTGAGTATAGAGTCTCAATTTGACGGCATTTGGAAGACTTAGGGTGTGAATCGTGTTTAGGCGACCGGGGTGAAGCTCTGGAGGACTGGCATTCCGAATATGACTTGCCACGGGCGCACATTTATGCGTGTGAGAGTAAGGTTGTACGCATCTGCTGCAAGAAATAGCGGCAAGGGGCTATTGGGAGGCCGCATTGTACGTGTCTTCCTGATAAAGTTTTGACACCTGACCCTAAGGTGATCGTATCGCATCGAAGCACCGGTTCTGCACTCATCACACAAAGCAAGAACCAAAGCAAACAGAAAGTGCAAAGACAATTAATAATAGATGGAGGACCTTAGATGCATTCGTGTTCTAAAACTAACTACGGGGTGCGTCGCTCATGGTGACACACACCACGCCCTTCTGTTCCTGCGCCTACATCGAGCTTCCCGTATCCTCATACCCATATTCTCTTATACGAAAACCTCTAGCACCACAGTCGCCACAGTCGCCATCTAGAACGAGCCGTCTCTGCGGAATTTTTGGATTTTTCTAACCAACTATAGATGTTGCGCCGCCCGGTAGTATGCGAAGATAAGTGCAGGGAGGGATACCGATGCATGCGATGAAGATCATTACAACTTGAGCCTGGGACTCCCAAGGGAGCCATATCTCGCGGAAGCATTGCAAGATCGTTTTTGTTGTCAAGTCCTCGGGATCCTCCGTAGGCGTGTATGCGATCCTCTTAGGTCGAAGTACTAGCCAGAACTTCTTTTCCATGCTACATGTAGAATCTCGATTAGAACCCTGGCACTTTTCCCAGTAGCATAACTCTTTCGTGTCTGGGAGCTCTGGTTTGACGGGTATGTGGAAGCAATCAGCCTGTCAGTTTTTTAGAAGCTTCCGGGCGAAGACCATTTATTTTGTTGGAATGAAGACTCATGAGTAGTTCCTCGACTCCAGGTGGTTCAGAACAATAACTGAGGGCAAGGAGTTCTACCAGGAGGAATCGGATGAGAAACATGTCGAGCAGCCAATACCAGCTGCGGTCTTCACCACCCCATTGCATGTTGAAAGTGTTAATCTCCAATACACGAAATATTGTAGACGTGAAGAAACTAGTCCACAAGGGAATTCGTCTCGTGCGCTCTGGTTTGGTGTGAAGGGTAAATACCGAGCAGGCTAGCACAAATAGCACGACCGCGGAATATCGAAAGGCCAAGGAATAGTCTTCAACCTTGGTTCTGAACAACGGGAGCCTTCTTTTGGTATTCTTGCCGAAGCCCGTGAATGGGCTGTTGTCGCTTGAAACCTTCGAGTTCATAGTGTACTCCAAGGCAAGGCTTGGAGCATATTTATGAAGAAGGCTGTGTCCGATGGTCGAAGTCCGGATTGGAAGGAGCATGACAGACCAGAGAGCCGTAACGTAAAAAAGAAGCATCCGGAAAGGCCGATGAAGATAACCGAAATGAATATGTCAAGTCCATCAATCTCACCGGGCGTATGTCTGAGAGGTCATGTTGGTCATGCAGTCCCATGCGTGTGGCCATAGTTCCGTGCGTCGTTTGGGTGAACAAGGGATCAAAAGGTTTCAAGGATAGAGATGCGGTAAGGCTCTACAAAAGTTCTTCGGTGAATCATATGAGCGGTGTTTAAAACGTCCCATGGTACTGGTGCTGAGAGGCACTTCAGCCACCTCTATGAGAATCCGTAGCCAAATTTTGGAGCGTGTAATTGAACGTACGATTACTGACGTAGCAACAGATGGTGGCACCCCTACTCTAGGCTACAATAACCTCTTCTTGCATATCTGCAAAGTAGTGTTAGACACACAAAGGCACGTCTTAACATCAGTTGTTTTGTTACTCGAAGTGACTGGCATGAAAAAAAGCCTCAGGCAGGCGCTCATGCGCTGGGCTTCAGGCCGGTGTTGATGGAGTCAGTCATGTCCAAGTTCGGATACAGATGTAATGAAGGCAGGTAGAGAAACGTGTCAGCTCCCGGGGTCGAGTGCAGTTGGTTTGCCAAGACAAGGTTAACGCCTAACTCCGCGCCTAGGTATCGATAGTTCATCCCTCTCCGTCTTGCGCAAAAGCAAACATGAAGCCGCCCTGAAGGCTGGCATCGCCTTCTAGGCATACAACATTCAACCATGGAGTACTCGGCACTTCCACCGGAAGTTACCGTGCTGCTTCTAGGAGACGCTGAGGTTGGAAAGTCAACATTCTTATCGTGAGTCTCCCCACTCGTCGCGCGCGACATTCAGCCAGAATGATGGCTTGACATATTCAGATGGAAATCCGGCTACTTATATTGCGACTCAAGCTTTCATACCACATTGGCTAACTAATTGTAGCCGCCTAAGTCTCGGCGTTCGGCCCCACAACGACGACCTCCCACCGTACCAGCTGCCCACGCTGCGAGACTCCAACCAGCCCTTCGCCTTCGACATCACGCTCTATGGCCGCCCCTACAGACTCCAATTCTTCGACACGGCCTCGCCCACAAACTACACGCTGCTCCACCCATCCTTCCTCATTCTCTGCTACGACATCTCGTCCCGCGCCTCCCTCGATTCTCTTTCATCGACATGGCTGCCGATCGTCAACAAGCACTTCAACTACGACGAGAACCTGCCAGTCATGGTCCTGGGGTTGAAGCGGGATCTGAGGAAGCAATGGACACTAGCAGAGCACGGGCCAGACAAGAAAGGGAAAGGCGCAAGCGTCATGCCTCACGAGGGACTGCAGACAGCGCAGAGGATCATGTGCGATCACTATGCCGAGTGCAGTGCTCTGACGGGCGAGCTGTGTCGCGAAGTTCTTGAGGATGTGGCGAAGACGAGTGCGAAGACGACAACGAAAGATGGCGCCAAGACTCAGATGCCCGACCTGTGCAGCGTCATGTAGCCAGGGAGACGGATACGAGGTGGGAAATGTGTTCGTATGAAGGTGCAGCGATTCCGTGCATCTTACTTTACGCTGGTTGCAACAATGGCTAGGAATGCCGAAGGTAGACAGGATACCTGGTCATCTTCTGAACGGACAGCATTTCTGGTACCTGAGCGACGCCTCTTCACTTCATCTCCCATCTCCAGATCGATAGTAGCGTCCATATATACCGCAGGTTGTAATTTACGAGCGAACAGGATCTAGGTTTAGGAAGAGGCAGCGAGTCCCTCCAGGCAGTACTGTTATCTGTTAATGTCCAACTCGCGGTGCACGTCGACCGCTGCTGGACACGTGAGAAGATGCAGCGCTACAATGTGTAAATTCGCCTTGAGCTCTCAAGTACAGGCACGGAAGGCCCGTCAATCATCATTGTGGCTCGCCCCTCTGACACCGCTCCTCGATCGTGGTTTTCAGGTTGTGAATTCCTACATCAGAGCATACCCGCCTATGCCGAGCGGTGACTTGCAGGCTTCGAGGATGATTCTGGATTTGGGAATGCAACTGCGTTCTTCCACGCCCATTCACAGGTGCAGACGAGATACGTACAAGCACTGAGCACACCAGTGCACTCCACGCCATGAATAAGATGATGCGCTGCTACTTGACACACGCATGGAAGTATACAAGTGCCATCAAAACCGATCTTCGAGCAATTGCTAGAGCTCACCCAGACCGCAAGCCCACCTTGCTCTCAATTGGGCTAAACAGCTTTGCATGCTATGGACCTATGATCTTGCCATTCCTCTAGCGGAACCCTCCATAACCTGGATCATCCGCGAGAGCTGTGTTATGGCACGGACGAGGGATACTTCCCGAGGTTCAAACAAGGTCTTCAACATAGTATCTTCAAGTGTCCTGGTTTTGATCATACAGTACAGCTTCGCACACTATACACTCTATCTCTGCCCTCTTTAAAAGAAAGACGCTTTTCTTCTAAAGTAATTGCGGGATAGAGCATACTTGCAGGATAGGATGTATATCTTAACTAATGCTAGAGCTCCGTCCTCTACATGAGCAAAAAAGTAGAGTTCATTGCAACAAAACGTTGGGTTGTCTAAACAAGCAAAAATGAATGTGAGGTTCTGTGCGACACCTGTGTGATTCGAACACACGCTCCCGAAGGAACTGGCTAACTTTCCTGTGAAGGACTAGCAGGCCAGCGCGTTAACCACCTATTGAGGATTTTGATTAATAAGCAGCCTAGAGAGTAAAGGAGAAGAACTTACTCCGCCAAAGTGCCCAAATGCTGTGATCGATGACTAATGATAAAAATATAGCATTTGTAATAGTATATAAATTCCATGGAGAGCTGCAGCAAAGGATCAAGTAAAATACACACTCGATGAAAGGTAAGAGAAAGTGGGGTAGGCGGGGGTATACGTCACCTTCCAGTACATAGTCATGTTTGGCGTCGTATCAGGCATCTGTTAATTTCAGGGGAGACTACTGGTTCAGGACTATATTTCAATTTCTCCTGAGTAACACCATCACTACTCGTATCCTGAACTCAATGATAGAGGATTTCGATTGAGGAGGTTGAATTTACTCGGTGTCTAGCATATAATGCTAGCACTAGATTTCATGAACTTTTACAGGCGTATGTAAAGCTGATTAAGCAAAATTTTAGAGCTTTAATTCTTAGGAAGAGCTCTACTAGATGTGCTGTGCTCTGGCATTGGGGGATGCAGACTTAGATGGAGTCGGTGTTTCTGGAAACATGGCAGGTAGTAGCGACGCCTTACAGGCAATATTATGATTTGTTATTTTCAGACCTCGTATTTCAGACTGCCTTACAAACACTCAAATGTTTCGAGGAAGGTTGGTGTTAACTGCGCAAATCACTGTTGGATAGATGACGTCGACGTCTAGCGTAAGGTTGGCGAACAGCGTTCAACCTTCAACTCGGCTTCATAAAAATCGTGCACGCTGGCAAAAGACCACAATTTATCCATCTAATTTCAGGCTGTCGCGCTGACCTCGTTCATATGCCACTTACTTGCGTGCGGGACCGGCAAACCGCGGAACGGCATTAGGGGCCAAGACCGCAGAGGATGCCATCCCACCTACACTCCACGTGGATTGGACCTCAAGATCCGACTCGAAAGCTATTCTTAGTGGGACTGAAAAAACTGGTGGGTACAGATGTGCTCTATAATTCACCTCTTGAGCAAAGACCGCTGCTGATCTTGTAACCCGACTACAAGAAGATATACGGCAATGGAGCTGTTCTATGCAGGCATCAGTCAACTTACATCTGATGGAAATAGGTGGGTGGAGCGAAAATCCACCATTATAGCATCGTCGGCCTCAAAAGACATTGGTTCTCAGAGAAAAGTCTAACCTTATCACGTCCATCTCCAGAAGCCCATACCGAATGCCTTGTGAGGGGGGGTTACACAGGCTTTTCCAGTCTTGACTACCTAACCGTAGGATGGTTGCTTGGGAACTCACATCATAGCAACGCCGAACCATCAGAAAAATGCCCACCCGAAATACGGCTCGACCCCTTTCAGGCCCCAACGGTAATCGTGACACCTGTAATCCGGCTGCACCAACCCACACCCACGGAACACCAATGTCTGACAAACAATTGGAAACCACAGCAAAGGGTCCACGACCTCTGCACGTACATCATGGAGACACAGCATTTCACTGGCGCGTAATCAGATTGTCGCAACTCACCCAACACTGGAGTTCGACGTCCAGCTCGACAGACAGAAAAACAAACAAACAAACAACCGCACACGCATATGCGCATGAACAGCAGCTTTCGCCAATTTGCAACGACGACGCACTTGCGAAACCGTCGACAGCACTACATACATATACACTCACGATCTTCACACAACCCAACCCGCACAAATCAACAGACAGACTACCCCCCAAACCTTCGCCATGCCATGGACAACCCACCATACCCCCTCCCGCCTCTCCCTCACCCGCCACATAGCCCCCCTCCTCATCGCCCTACTCGCGCTCCTCACCCTCCTCCTCCTCTGCGTCACCTTCCCCTTGCTCATCCTCCTTTCCCCCGCACCCGAAACATCGAATGCCTTCCCTCCAGGCATAATGTGCGCAACATGCGCCGACATCAATGAGCATAATCCCCTTCTTTTGGCGTATATCAATGGGGGCACAGACATGGGGTGTTTGGCGCGGGAGAGTTCTGTGAGTGTACCTCCTTATCCATCCCACTTGGGGCTTCTGTGGCTGGCAAAAAGGGGGGTGGTTCGTAGGGGGAGGAGAAGAAAACAACAAGGATAAAGGCTAATGATGAGATTGCAGGACTTAAAGGGCGAAAAGACTGTTTTGCTTAGTGGTATGAAGAGGTGTTGGGCGAGGGAGAAGGATCTAGATGAGTGGCTGAGGCCGGTTGGGTGGACGAGGGAGGATATGGTCAAGGCGAAGCAATATGGTGCAGGTATCAAGGGCTCCTAGTCCTTAGTCCAAAACCATGCTTCAACGCCGTTCTGAAGGCCGAGTCTTTGAACCCGAGGAAGGGAAACTGCAGCATCCTCGCTCGATACACAATCGCCAAGATTGCAACGTCAGCCCACTTTCCATCGTGTATCAGACCAGCAAAGTTGGATGGAAAGCTTCATTTGGTCTCGCATATACGTACACCCCCCCTCCCCCCCTCATATTCACTCTATTTAACACACATAAGTGCATCCATCATGGCCCAACCCAGCATCAAGTTGCAAGGTGTGAACAATCCCATCTTTACGCCTTTTCCCTAATGTTTCCGTAGACTCGAGAAACAAAAGGGTGCGGTGTAAACCCTCAGTCAGTCTTTCAAAAGACACCGCCGGAAATGAAAGGATGGCTCGAGGCCAACGGATAAGTTGAAGAAGGTGAAGACAAAAGACGGACCACAACGCCCAGCGCAGCGTGAAGCCGCGGAACCAAGAATTTCAGGAACAGAACCCAGTGTCATCGCCATAACGCCAGTGAAATGTAAACCAGCCATATGTACACGCATCCAGAGACAGTTTACTCAAGAGAATAATGTCGACGAATCATCGACCGGAAGTTTCGTGTTCGCGTCTGTAAAGTCCCTATTTTCCTGCCGTCCGAACCATGAGGAAAGTTGAAACGAATTTTGGTATCCGGACAGTGTTGCGCTTCCCTGATAACGGAAGGATGTAAGAGTGACGTCACTGTACCCCAAGCGCCAGCCCATGCGCTTCAAGTGACGACGATACGTCCCGGAAGGAGAGAAGTGTTAAGTGTGGTGGATTACAAGGTCGTATGGTGTGGAATCGTGATTGCAGACCGCCCGCCACGCGTCAAAGAGTCTTGACAACTGTGGTTTGCGCGCGTGACACGCTCAGATAGCAGCTTTACTTCCAGAATGCTTACCTGGAAGCGAGTGAGCGACCACCATACTGGCACTACTGCGTACGATAGTCTTGTTCACCGGGAGTAGCATTCCGAGGGGGTGCATGTGGGTATACGAACCGGTTCGTCATTTGGCCTTGCTGCATCGGCATCATGTGGACGCCGTTGGGTTGCAGTTGAGCGATACCGTACGGGTTCTGGTGGCTAATGTCGCTGCCGAGAAAGCTATTCATAGCAGCCCCATGTAGACCCTGCGCCTGGGAAACTGGGCAGTCCTTGTGGGCAAGAAGTAGTGTCTTCAGGTTGACAATCTCCTCGCGAAGTTGAGTGACGGTAGCAGACAGCGCGTCGTTCTCTGTACTAAAGAGTTCGACCTTTGATTGGAGGTTTGCCAACCATTGCTTCTTGCGCTGTCGGCATTTGAGGGCTGCGACTCTGATGATATGTTAGTGGTCTGCCATGATACTGTTCAAAGTGCACATACCTGTTCCTTTCGAGAAAGTTCTTACGCTTCTCTTCGTCGGTCATCTTTCTGCCCTTACTGTCGTACTCTTCTTCTTTGATGTTGTCCTCATCAGAGTCACCCTCGTCCATATCGTCGCCCATCATTTGGGCAGCGCTGCTCTTCTTCCTGGGCCCGCCTTTCTGAGCGTCATCGGCCTTTCGCTTGATACCAGCAGCTTGTTTGCCGTTAGCGGCAGCCTTCTTCCCACGTGATCGCGTGGCGTTCTTGGTTTGCTCACTCTGCCCGCTTTCCGAGAAGTCTCCAGTCTCCGCGGACTGAATGCTGTTAATCGAGCCCTTGGTATCCCGGCGGCCGTGGTTGGCATTGACTGGCTGGACGGGCATGTGCGCAACGTTCATCGATTGCTGTTGAGAGGCCATCGAATAAGGTGGCTGGTTGTTGCGAGCAGCTCCATTCTGGCTGGCGAAGGACAATAGATCATTAGCCGCACTGCTGACGTCATGATTCGAATATGGGTCGTTTTGTGCGCGCTGTTGCGGTTGCTGAACTTGTTGGTAGTTGTTTTGGCGATCCATTCCAGCGGTTACTGCTTCCGGTTGAGAAGTCGGTGCGCTCGTTGATGATTTGTTAAGGTTAGCGTGGTGCTGAGCAGCTGCGCGCATAGCAGACTGTTGGAATTCGGCAGTGCCGGGTGTGACGCCTGCGCCCTGGAGGTTGAAGATGGCCTGTGTGTTCGGGCTGGGAGCTGGGAACATGGACCCACCGCCGCCAGGTGTAAGCCCAGTGCGGAGGGAAGACTCGTTGGGCGTGGGAAAGCCTCTGAATGACTCGCTGAAGTAATCTGTCTGCCCTGTCGGCCCGCTGAGCATAGCAGGGCTCAAGGGTCCTGCGCGTAATCCGCCTTGCCAGCCCGGTGTGATGCCCGGTAGCGGCGACGGTGATGCAATGTTCGCGACGGGTGGAAGAATGGGACGGCCGCCAGGGGTCTGTAGGGTGCCAGAGTCTCCGCCAAAGGACTGCTCAAAGACGTTCGGCTCCAGCGAGAAGGGGTTGTGCACGGTGTTGAAATAATCGGGTGTGTCGCCAGTCGTCGCGGGCGCGGGCTTAGGTGGAGGCGCCAGCGGCTGGGCATTTGTCGCCGCGGGCTTTGGCTCTGGGTTGCTGGCTGCTTCCGTGGTCGCAGCTGCGGCGCTGGTTAGCATGATGCTGAAGAAGTGGGAGATGCGCAGCCATGGATGGTCGATGTCGATGCCGACGAGGGAGGTCACTTACGCTGCACGTTGGGAGAAGTCTCGGCTTTTGCGGGCTCTGCTGGCGACACCTAGTTAGTCATGCTTGAGCGTCGCGGCAACGAGATGCACGGTGACGATGATGCACGCACGGGTACAAGAGGGGAAGGATGCACGAGGCAGGTAGTGGTGCGACAAAGAAAAGCAAGAGCGAGGGTGTACACACCTTCAGTCTTAGTCACGGTGCGGATGTTATTTTGGTTGTCCTTGGGAGAGGACATCTTCGAGGTCTGGGGGGAGGTTCGTGCGGTCTGGGTTGCGGCTGCCATAGTTTGGGGTGGTGACGTAGCGGTTGTGTCCCAAGGTCGATCGGCCTGTGGTACTCGGGCCTTGTCCACTCTCTCCACACACGACTGTCTTGTTGTTCAACAACGACGCGCGCACGCTCTCGCCTCAGATCGCAGGTCACTTGTTCTGGAAGCGGAATCGTCAGCACGTTCCATTATTGGATGTAGCTCCTGGATGTGGTGGGCTTGGGTGCCGGCAGAGCGCGGCGCAAAGGGCTGTCGCACGCGGTCGGGGCGTGGCAAATTCGGCAGCGATAACAGCAACGACGACAGCAACACAGTCTACGTACCTCGAGCAAAAGGAATTCAGTGCGCCGGAAGCGGGGTAGGCGCTCTCAGGCTGAAGCCTTGATGGTATTGACCGCCCCCGAGATGGTCGCGGTGGTGATGCTGATTGTTGAAATTCAATAGTGACGTCAAGCCCCTGGGATGACGCTCGCAGCCGTCGCAGAGTCCTTTCACAATCGCGCCGATTGCACGACTCAAAAGTGAACCGGTACGGTGGGCGCGCGTTGGGTATGTTCCTGGTTCTCAATGAGGCTCAACCAAGGCGTGCGCGGGGATTGTGCTCGTGGTGACGATGACAGTGAGGCGTTCGCGATGAGGTCAGAGGGCAGGACGAGCGATGCAATTTCTGGAAGTGACGCAGCGTCCCGCCAAGCATAATAACGTGATTCTGGTTCGTAATCGATGCTTTTTGCCTAGGGAAATTTGCAGCCAATCACTGCCCGTGCAGCGCTCACCGCTTTCCATATGCGCCGATCGAAGCCTCTTTCAGCTGGCTTGCCACGAGACGCTTCCTGAACACCCGCATCCAATGTTGTTTCCGTCGAGTGAATGGACTTGCGGACTCATTGTTGCGCGTAAATAATCGACATCAGCTATCAAATGCACTAACAAAGTTCGAAGGTACTGTGTGACAAGCGGAGCGAGAGTTAATCAAAAGTGCTCTCTTACGACCTCGAAGTTGACATCTGCAGGCTGTCGCGACCGATGCAGTGGTCGCTTCGAGATGCCGGCTCCGTACCAGACATCGATTTGCATATGTTTCGCCGATCGATATGCTCCCCGTTGTACCTCGTCCATCTCACTCGGTAATCGTCACCGCCTTGCCAATCGCGAGGACTGTGAGATCTGCTTTGTTCTCGACTTTTGCTCTGGCTTTAGTCGTTTCGTGATGATGCATTAGAGCTCGCACCATGGAATTGACGGCCAGCGGAACAGTCTCATGTCTGAAGGCGACATGAGTACTAACAGTCCACTAAGGACAATTCCCTTGTTCTTAGAAGTGTTTTGGTGTTGAACGAGTGGGTAACATGAATGAAGCAACACAGCCATGTTTCCCTAATGCAAAACTTGCTCCCTCCAAACCCAGCCCAGCCTAGGCTCGAGAGTTCAGTATCGTCTGCCCATCACACCCCCTCATATCCCTCTTTCCTGTCATCCCTCTCTCCTTTCCTTACTCGTCTCTTCACCCCCGCATCCTCCCTCAGGACCCCCGATACGTGGTATACCCAAACGGCCCCAACAGCACCGGCACATGATAATGCTCCTCCTTTCCTGTCCCCTCTTCCCTAACCAAAAATCTAACCTCCACCTCCGGAAAAAACGTCTTAATCCCCCTCTCCCCAAAATACCCCTCCGTGTCAAACGTCAGGCTATATTGTTGATCCCCCTGCGCCTTGAATACTTCCTCCAGCCCCTGCGATGAAAAGGGTGTTGAAGGGGTCCAGGACGTGACGCGACCGTCGGTGTTTGTTGTGCCGCTGAACTTGAGGGGTTGGAAGGACGTGGATGTAGAAGACTTGGAGGGGGATGATGGTGGGTTGTGTAAAGTCAGGATTACAGGGATGGAGGGTGCGGGGCGGCCGAGCGTAGTGTCGAGGACGTGGCATGTAATCGGGGGTTTTGTTTCCGTCGTCATCCTGTGTGCGGGGTTCGAGGAAGCGTTTAACTGATTTGATAAAGCTACAATGCGTTCGGTTGCGCGGGAGGTGGACATGCGAGAGCTAGGGAGCTATACGCGTGGAGGTCATGCGGAGGTGTAGATAGAGAGGAGTCTCGAAGCTCTAATATTGGAGTATTGGACTGTGCAAGGTACCAAACCTGGAGACGAAGAAGCAGAATGAGTATAGAGTTAAAAGAGAGAAGAAAAGCCTGGTTACATTTGCAACGGGCAAAAGAAAAGCAAACGCGCTTACAGCTTCCCTCCTACCCCTCCAGCCCACCATCGGCGTCCTCCGCCTGCGCCCAAGCTCCGCCGATCACCGCGGGCGTATCCACTCGTACAGCCTACAAACTCCAACACTCACGGTGCAACGTAAAAGTCCAGGGACATTTCTTACGCCATTGCGTGGGTTACAGCGGGAACCTGCAGTCTGCTCTTGTCGGATATATTGTATTGCAAAGGGGATTGGCACGAAACACATGTCCATAGTGCGTCCCTAGATAGTGGATGGTGTGTCTCACGATGTGTCTGTGCAGCTACCAAGTTCGATATCCCAGGGATCTATAACGAGAAGCCGGTGAAACACACAAGGTTCGAGACTAGGTTCACCGGAATCATCTACATGCTGTGTCATGACCCGTCACCAAAGCAATGCAAAGGACACAATTTGTAGGAGTGAGTGGTATCAATAGATTCGTGCCAACTCACCCAAGATACATACACACAGAGGAAGTAAAAACCCGTGCTGTCATGGCACCACGTCAAATAGATCATGTCAGATCCTTGGATATCAATAATGAAAAAATTGCATCTTGAGATGCCAGATCCCAGCCCCCATGCCGGTCCGATCAACAGAAGTGAAGAATATAACGAAAACGTGCCGCAGTGGCGTGATATTTCCCCGACATGACAAGTAGATAAATGCGCGCTCAGTCTCGCTGGAACTAAAAGCATGCGCCGGAATGGCTTACAGTGGAAATCAAGTTACAGATGGCTCCGATTCGTGTCGGAGAACGGGCTCTGGTCTCGCAGGTTCGATATTGTGCTGCCTCGTTTCGACGCAGACGATTCCTCAACAATCGGCGTCATGGGTGTCCGGAGTCCTTGCGATGTATCGTAGGATGTGATCTGCTGCGACATCATCGGCCGTGGCGGTTCGAGCGACGAAGAATCGGCAAATGGACTTTGGCGTGCGTCGTGGGATTCGGTGTGATCGGAGTCGCGGTAGCTGGGAGAGTTGTGAAGTGTTTGACGTGCGCGTTCGTGGTCATCGTCGGAGTCGTCCTCGTAGTCAGAAGCTAGACTGCCTCTGCGTGCGCGAGCGTGTGCTATACTGTCGTCCGATGAGGCTACGGAGTAATCTGTGAGGGGACGTGCGGAAGGTACGAGCACTTCGGGTGTGTTGACCAGTGTCCGCTCAGCGCTCGCAGTGGATCCCGCGGAGCTCTTGGGAGGTGTCTGTGTCAGATCAATGCTCTTCTTCTTCGTGATGGTGAGCGCGCGCACTGGGCCTAGCTGGGCGGTGCTGCGGACGGAGTTTGCGGGACTAATGCCAGGCATGGCGTAGCGGATGGGCTTCAAGGTGTGCTTGGAGTCGATCTGCGGCACTGGTGGTGTCTGGGACCTGGGCGTCTCGGACGGACTATTCGAGCCGGTCGACTTGACGCTGACGACAGCGGCCTTTCCGCGTACTATGGTTTGAGCCGGCAGCGGAGACACGATGGCGTTCTGGCGGTACATGGTCGACGCCACACTGGCGCGCTGGCCGGCAGTGCTGGTCGAGAGCATCGAGTCGCGGAAGTCGGGGACGAAGAAGTGCTGGTCAGCGGTCGAGTACGGGCTGCTCATGCCCGACGAGAGCGACATGGCGGGGATCGGAGGAACGGGCGGCACGAGCAGGTCCGGGGATCCGGGGCCCGAGCGGTTCGTGACGCCGGGGATGTAGGCGATCTGGATGATGTTGGAGGCGCGGGTGAGGACGGACGAGGCCATCGAAGCGACCGTGTGCGTAGATGCGCGTGCGCTGCGCCGTGACGCAAATTCGTTGTCCATCTTCTCATGCTGCGCCATGTCGACCTCCTGCCAGTCGTCCTCGGCTATCGGCCGCCGCTTGCCCTTCAGGCAGTACTTCCACACGACGAAGGTGAGCATGGCGATGAAGACGACACCTCCGATGACTCCGCCGGCTATTGCTCCGACATTGGGCTGGCTCGGCGCAGCGGGACCGGCGGTCGGGTCGACCTGGCAGGCGACGGACGGACATGCGGTGCAGGACCGCGAAGTCTGCACGCACACTTGGCCGGACGGGCAGTTGAGCCCTTCGCAGGAAAGCGGGACCGTCTCGCACTGCACGCAGCGCTTCTCGATGCGGAAGACATTCTCAATATCTGTGGCAGTATTAGCATGCCATTGCGACTGCCTTTAGGTGTCGTAGCTGCTACCATTGAGTGCACGGATTGACATGGCGGCGGTATTAAATCTTGTCGATTGCGGGTCGTCAGAGGATCGGCGGTCCCTTATGGAAGCGACGACGCTGCTTGACTGCTCGTATCACCGCGAGGACAACTGTACGACGACGGGCACTGGCTGCTGACTGAGGACGAAGGAGCGATAGAGGCAAATCCGGCGCTAAGAAAGGAACAGAAAGCGGCGACAGGCGGAGAAAGAAGGCGTGCAAATAACAATAATAACGAGTGACTTGGTTAAGGACGGCGCAGCGGAACAGAACGAAGGCGCAGAATGGGGACGTCGAGGTGGTCAAGAGCTCTGGGGAAGGAGCAGCTGCGTAAGATGAAGGCGCGCCGGGTTCGCAGGGTAGGCCGCGCGTGTTTCGTCTCGTCCCGCGCTGGCCAGACTCTGTGATATGCACACACAAGAGCACAAAGAAACGTCTGAAACGCTTTTCACTGTGGTGTTGCAACCAACGCTGACAGCGATCAGCGCGCTTCTGCTGCGGAGGGGACACCGCCATGTATTTGCACCCCTCCTTGCAGCTGGCTTAAACCACAACCGTTCCTGGCTAGGTGGCGCTCGTGGTGCACAACTCTAATCTATTTATTTCAGCCCTAGCTCATCTCGCCTTCCGCGCAAACACGTTGCACGGCATCGCACTTCATCTGCAGCGCTACAGGAGAAAGGCAGGCGTGCAGCTGCTGAATGCGCCTCTTCGACCGCTGATTGGCTGCATCTTACGGGTGAAATGCTCTAGATTGATCTCCGCAGCGGCCAATATATCGATATTGCTCCCTGGTCCTTTATCGAGCACCACGTGCGACTTGCTTCACGCTCGACGAAGTGCCCCCTCAGCTGAGACATGTCAATAAGGCTGCTCTACGCAAGCTACTACAAAGCCTCAGCCACCAAATTGCGCATCATCCGCACTATCTCCGACATTTGGTCGCGCAGCTGTCAACCACAAACAGCCTACCATAGAATGAACCAGGGCCGCTGTGTGTCTGATTCGCCAAACTTACGAAATTCAGCCGAAACTCAACAAACCTCCGCGGAGCAAAGTATGGGGTCACTCGCCAGTGTCCTTTGCAATTTCCCTAGCGCCAGCCACTTAGATGCGGCTATCGGAAGAATCATGTACGACAACGTGGTGTACGTAGCGATGGGGGTTTACCTTGCTTGCGCTTGGGAAATAAAGAGGTCCTAGCTGCGACACACATTGACTGTATGTGCGGGTCTTTGCTTGCGTCTCCTTCTTCTGCACGAGAAAGTGGGGATGAAAAGGTTAAAAGACCATCGAGTCTACATAGCTTACACACCCTAGGATCAAAGTCTTCACGAAAATGACGACACTCTCTTCGCCTTACTTGTCATAAGCTTACCGCTTCACATGGGTGGGGACTCGCCAATAACCTTCAACGCGATCTCTCTGCTCGAACTCAAACTCAGCAATGCAAATCACCAAGCTCCCCTCAGGCACGGACAGTCCGAGCTCCCGATCCCATGGTGGACGCTGATCAGCCGGGGCGATGAGCACGTCCTCCGGCAGTCTTGCGTTAGCCGAAAGACTATCGATGCATGAAAGGTTGTCAGTTATCAGCTGCCATCCCCCATATCAACGACAGGGTAAATGCTGTCTTGTATGAGCCGTCGTGGTATCGACCTATGCCTATGTTCAAGTGTTCCCTGCTTGCTACAGGGGACGTTGTCTGGGCCTATAACGGCATGGACATATATCAACGCCTGAGTGTTATGGTTACAATAGGGGGCCGGATGCTTAGGGCTACTGTGTCTAACATACATCAGAAACCGGGCCTCGAAAAGACGTCAATATGACGTTGAGCAGACTTGACTGAACGATAGTTATGGGTTGGAAGGATACAGGCCCTCGCTTTGGGTACGTTTGCAGTAATGTTTCTGTGCACTCTTCCGTACCTTGATATGTTTCTCAAGTTGACTATCGCGCCTGCTCTTTTCCCCTGTTCTGATTCAGTTACCACCACTAACACCCATTTTGGTCTTCTCCCGCCCTTCTTTTCCTTTCTCGACTCTTCTCGTTTGTCTGGTCTGAGCCTCCTGGCCTCTAACAACGAGACCCGATTTACTCTCATCGCCACGACCGGCCTCAACGACAACAGCCTCAACCTTCCAATTTCCCTTCCCCCCAGGAAACGCATACCTCTTATGACGGGCTACAGCAAGTTTCCTGTGCCCCGTCTCATTACCCCCATCAATAAACTGTCAGTTGAAATGCGTATGTCCAAACCCCCACATCTTCACCCTCCAACACGTCCAGCACAGCTTCGTAGACAGGTTAGTGCGAAATCTAGTGTTCATCCGGATCACACATGCCGCGCATCGTTAGCGCGTGGGTCCGTTGTTAGGGATTAACACGTCAACATCAAAACCTTGCGTTTCAATTTCCTAGTCTCGATGCTGTGCCTCCGATTAGTTTCGCCAGGCTAGATGTAGTGAGTGTATGATGCGCGCGTCATCCACCTTCATCTTCTCGTTCCCAGGTCCCGTAGTGTTTTGAGAAAAGAATCCGTCAACGTTGTAGCGAGAGGCGTGTTGGTCGTCTTATCTCCGTTTTATAAAGCTACACGCCTAGAATTGTTATTCTGCTGGTTTAGATAGATCCACGCGCGTCTGGATTTAGAGAATATAAATATGCCTTCGCTCTCACCTCTCCTTCCCTTCTCACAGTTTCAAATCTTATGAATTTTGTGATGGCGGCATCGAGGGTTGTGCTGTATGTGCTGTATGTGCTGTGATTTCTTGGGACGTGGCATAACCTTGTTTTCACCGTCCTTTCTAGCAAACTTCGTAGGAAGGAGAGGAGTTAGGGATGTTTGACGAGCCTGATGTCGCCTCCGAGAAATAGGTTCGGAGCTGATATTGGGAAGGATGGTTTCTGGTGTAGAGAAGTGGGTGTATGTTAGTTTTGTTAGGGGGGTTTCGAGATTGCACGTCGGAGATTATCTGGAATTTTTTGATTGGGATTGGGGGTGGGGAGGCCATGGTTGTGGTAGAGATATTAGTTAATAGATGTGGTGCTGGTGATGTGAGTTATTTGTTGAAAACAGGGCTAACTCTCGTCCTCTGGGGGGAGTAGGTAAATTGTATGGCACCGTCGCACGACCCCGAGGGCTGAACTTGAGATGGTCATGGGCTATCCTAACGACAGTGCATGTAATCTCGCGAGATAATGCCGCGATGGATCTCGCGTTCTTCGAATCCTCGAGTCAAGTCGATTTTTTAGCGGATTGTGTAGAATAGTCTTGTGAAGTTGCCAGGACGCAGGTCTACACCCACTGCGCCATGCAGCCAAAAATGTACGAATAGTCAACGATAATTGATTCGTGAGTAGAACAGTACATGTACATGTACAGGCTATCGCAGTGGCATCTTGCCCCGCACACTTTACAGAAGTACTCTAAGGTATGCGATGTTGATACCAGCGCCAAGTTAAACCAAATGTTCTAATGCAAGGTGGCGAGGCGCTTCGGCCCACGTGATGACGAGACGGATATCTTGTAGGGAACGCTCAAATATACTATTGCTGAAAAGGATGTCGAACCATAGATACATGTATGTTGCAGCACCAACTATACAGGAATAAAAGACTGACTGATCTATGAAGAGACTTTCAGGCGTAGTATAGTCTGATTGTTTGCGGTCGTCAACTATGGTACTGAAGAGAATTTGTCTAGTTCTGGATTTTTTCCACGGCGTCAATATATATAAGACACTACTGAGCCTGGAACGCATCTCCTCACATCTCATCTTCCGACATACAGCCCTGAAATTACACCCAGAATTTCACTGCTATTCGGAGACCATATTACCAGCGAAGGCAGCCTATCCAAGAAGCCTCAAAATCCAACCAAAAGCATCGAATACCGGAGACAGCCACTCCAAATGATTTGCGATAACTCCTCTCGTAGAGAGCACGCACTTGCTCTTTCTCGAAGCCCATCTTACAACCCAGCACCAAAATTTTCCTCATCCGAGGGCATCAAAACCCTTCCCTTTGCCGAGCATTCTTCCTTGAGCACGAGCTTGAGAGTCTAAACCTACCTCTCGAAGGCGAAGTTGCCAAGTGTCCCATCTACGGAAGTAACTTCTGTCATATCGAATATCCTGTGCGCGTTCGAGGAGCCTCCGGTTGCAATCATACTATTGGGTACAATTGCCTTGAAAAGTGGCTTCAAGAATAACCAGGATTGCCCCCCTATGCCATGCAACATTTTCTACATTTTAGGGACCAAAATATGAGTAAACGGGAACGAAAAGGGCAAGACGGTTAGAGACGACCCCTAAATCTAGCTCTATGGGCGTTATACAGACCAACCGTATCATGAACGACGGTCTTCAAAGGTTGAGCCGGCCGGTGCGGACTGTGGCGGGAGAAATAACAAAGGTTCTAGCCTAACTAGGTCCTAAAAGCACCGAAAGTGGCTATGATGCTGACGATGAGATGTCTTCGGGGATGAGTAGTGGCGCCGTCAAGTCTCGGCCAAAGCAGCACTGGGAACCCAAAAGACACTGAGATGGATGCGAACACGCCTCCGTCGAACCTCGAAGATGACGAAGCGATCTCAGAGCCCGAGATGACCGAATACGCCCACAATACAGCACTGCTACAATAACCACAGACGCTGATACCAGAAGCTAGATCACGGAGTCGAAACCTCAAGGTCATCCAAAACTACTGCTTACAACCACCACCCAAACAAATACCTAAGACTCACTCCTGTATGATTCATTTCGAAGGCAGAGTACGCGCTCACTCTATCCCGGACAGTCGAAGCACTGAGAGCGTAGCTCAGCTAGGCGCGGAGCTTTTTGCGGAGTTTTGCAACCCTCGGAACAATCGGAAAGCACTCTAGGCTTTATTAATAGGTCTTGAGACAGCCGATGGGGCCGTGGATTTGCTCGGACAAAAGCAATATTGACGTGGGACATATCCCAACCCTAGGAAATCATCGCCAGGACCACCCCAGCCACGATCGAAGCAATACCATCACCATCATCATTGGCCGCCCAGCGTACTAAATCCACCGAACCCACCCGTCCCTCTGTGTCTCTGTCATCAACTTCGGGAAGCATGGTTCGGCCCGGCAGACAAGTACCGGAGGGGCGATCGTGTGTTCTTAGGCGTAGTCTGGTTCCGGATCGGCGCCCGATTCATCCACATTTGGACTTCGACAGCCTCACATTCTGGCCGTCATTTGTAACGCAAAAGCTCTTGCGCAATCAATCGTCCATGTGAGTTTGGTCTCGGCAAATTCCATTTATAAGCCATGTAGCAGCCAAAAATATGTACTTCTCGTATATCAGACAAGCTAGAGGACCGCTAGTTTACATTACTAGAGATGCCGAAGGGGGTGTGGGCGTGCGGGACTTGCGAAGGTGGGCAAAGGTAACAGTTTATGCGCGAAAAAATACGGGGGTTGGAGTAGCACTAGGCTACGAAGGCGGTTAAGCGTCGCTAGGCCGTCACTAGTCGTCCTGCAGGTTTTTCGTTTGTATGTGTTCAGTCCACATTGACCTCTATGCCAGGAGTGTTCGGCCTTCTCCCTTCTTCCTTCCTCTATGGCCAGAAATTCGTGCTTCAGTGGTTCGATGAGGCGCCGGATGTGTGCGAGAATAGTGGTGTGATGGAACATGATGGTGTGCAGCGTCTTGCAGCAAAGCTACATCTGCCCACTGTCAATAGTGAAGCTGTCATATGCGGGAATTCCGGATATAGCCTAAGTAAATTGGCAGCTTCTTTTTCTGTGAATAATAAACACATTTGAACCTCACACTACATTTCCAGCGCCGGAGACGTCCGTTCAGCATGGTGACTCCGTAAGCTCCTACCCTGCAACGATCGCCTGATGTTCATGGAATCTTAGAATGAGGCTTACTTGAAGTAGGCAATGACTGATAACCTGCCTGGAAGCGGCGCAATTGTTTGGGGCTAACGATTTTCAGATGAAGCACGTGAAGAAAGGTAGTTGGCGATAGTCGATTCCGAGGACAGCTTTGGACGGTTTGAAGAGAGTCAGCTCACCATACACACAACCAGAAGCTGACCTAAAATAGCCTGTGTGTCGTCCAGAGGGTTTCTCAGACCGCCATGGTCTGTTCACGGGTCAAGCCCTAACGAAGGACCGGTGAGCAGGCTGCTTTGCCTTGTAAGCCCGTGCTCCAGAAGCATACCGAGGACCTGAAGCTTAGGTCATGCAGCGTAGATGAGCCCTCAAAGCGCAACAACACTGCCCAAGTATGTTCCACGTCAGCTTCATCTGTAGATTTGAAGGTAGGCTGGTATCTAGAGCTTCACCGGAGATGTATATACGAAAATAAGAGGGGCTTATTTGGTGCTCGCTGGCATTTTCGGGTGGGTACAAGGGGCGAAGAAGTGTGGGTATACCGGTGATACTTTCGCGTGGTGATGGCAGAAGCAAGTCCCTAGCCTCCGTCGAGTCGTGCCAATTGTGGAGTCCCTCTTGTTGCGCCATATTCCTCCTAATCTTCATTCGATGTACTTCTGGCGTGACAATGCATTCGCTTGGTAAGGGTGACCCTGCTTGCCTTCAATGAAGGCGAATGGATACTCCCCCGGCTCTCGTTTGCTGTGCTGAGCCTACGGAACTCGTTTCTTCGCAATGGTACATGACGTCGAACAGAACCATTTGATAAAATTCTTGGAAGAAGCATGCAGAATAAGTTGGCGTTTGAGGAGATTATATTGCTAACATGCGGGGTAGGGGTCGATGTGTGGAGCAGATGGCCAGGCATCGATGTTGCGAAGCCTCCAGCTGCTGCATGGATCTTGGGCATTGGGCAGACTTGCTCATGTTGTGGCAGTCGTCATGCAGCGAGGGAGTGTAGGATGCTAGCACCTTGGCCAATTGATCCTTCGGTTGTCTGCTCGAAAATGTGGAGCAGTCGTAATGGATGGGTTCTTGCATCGAGCATGAGCTGGCAAGTAACCAGGTCCTAGGTAAATAGTACCATAACCATCGCGCAGCTTCATTTTTTTTGAGGAGAGCGCAAGTACGGTTGTGCTCATGTGGTTGACAGAAATCCACAAGTTGGCCTGGAATATCCCATCCCGTATTGCAGATGATCTTCACGCAAGCTCCGCGGCAAAGCGCTAAGGGTGACAAGCGGGGTTGTCCAGGGTCGCCTTACAGACAAGCTATGTTGTATGTTCGCCACCCTGTATCGCCGTTGGGTTGGTGCCCTGAAGAAGCCCAAGTGCTCGCATCGAGTAACGTGGCTGCGTATCGCTAAGACCCCACCGGTACGTAACCGGATGCATTCGTGCCCAGTGTAGGGACCGCCCTGCAACACTCGAATCCTTCGGAACGGATGGACCCAGCGGTGAAGCAGTTCAACTCGCGAATCGACACACTACCGCCATTTCGTATTCCGGATAACGTGGATCGATGGAAAAATGGGAGTACGATCGTAGAAGCTCATCTTAGAGTAATGATCAGTATTACATGTAGTCGGCAAGATGTACGGCGCCAGCTTTGCCACACCTGAACACCAACAGCCGATGACCGTGAGCCTCTGTAGGATGGATAAAGAAATAGAAAACCACGTCGCAAACCTCTCCCGAACTCGTGGTGGCAAAGTGATCGTCTTAAGACATCCATAGTCTTGCAAAAGCCCTTGCAACGTAGACGTGGCATATGCGCTGTTCGCCCCAAAGCAAAGAACCGAGGCGCCATACACCTTGAAGAATGTGTCGGTAGTCCAGCGAGCATTCCAGTAATACCGGGTTGCGCAAGTGCAATTTTCCGAATGGGCGATTCAAGTAGGGCGATGTATAGTTCGGTCTTACTCGCTGCCCAATGGGTGTCGGTCGGGCTGATAGGGCGAACAATGAGGCGAACGGCATCAGTGCTTCTGCGTCTACGCCCAACGAGGGACTTGACGCCGACCGATGCTTCACGGTACCAGCAATAACCGGTGTAAGAAATCTGGTATGCGACGCAATACTGGTCCTAAATTCAAGACTGGCGGTAAAACTTGTATAAGTTCGGGTGCGCCCAGGCCCTCTACAGCTCCGCAAACGCATGAACGGATACCACAGCTGGCTCTGATCGTCTTCCTTCATTGTGACTGCTCCGACTACAAACCACAAAATGGCTGCATCAAACTCGTACTTCGTTCCAGGCTTCGGCATCTCGAGAGCCGTGATCCAGAACGAGATCCGTTATCATTGTGGTCCGGATGCAATCGTTCGACCATACACCTTTCAAGCAAGTCCGATAATGCTCGTAGCTAGCAATATGTACGCTAACTTGATCATCAGGGACGCGATGGCTTCTTGGTTACGACTGTCGGACCATCGTTGACGAAGGTACCTTGCTCAAACTATGATCGCGTGCCGGAAAGCTGAGTTCCGCAGGCACAAATCGACGACCTGAAGCTATCCTCGCGCGAATACGAAGAAAAGCAATCCCGTATTGCTGATGAGTCCAATGTTTTCGTCAATGCACCCATCGCGATGAACCAAAGATTACGGCGGAGCCAATGAATCCCAACCCTCGAGCTGTTCCTAATCTTGAGTCCCTCCTCTTCAACGCGGCAAAGGAGTTTACGCTTTATTCCCTGTACCCCCTCGTTTGTAATACGTTGTCTATATCTTCTCTGTCGAGTATTTCTAGCGTGCATGATGTCTTCAGAAAAGCAATGATTAGTCTGGTCTTGCTATGCGTTTCGGGATCGAGTCAAAAGGAGATATCCATTTTACAACTGTTCCGTTGTCGGTGTTTATAGAGGACGCCGTATGCCACAACGAATACAATTTTTCTGTCTGCATTGTATCTTTCCATTGCATTAACAGGTCGCTTTACGCTCGTTTTGCATCGTTGGAACCTTCAAGTAAATTTCGAGTGCGGTAAGCAGGGGAAGCGGACGAGGAGAGGAGTGCCTGCCTCAGCCATGTGCGCTCGCCTGTTTGTACTGACCGGAATCCTTGGCGAAGCAGGACCGGCGCCACGACATACATGGTTTCTGCTATAGGAGGCCCAAGAAAAAGCGGAAGAACTTGGGAGCGTAAGGCGTCAGGGCGTATACAGAATAGTGAAGGACGCGACGGTGAGGCAGGAGCTTGAGTCGCTTCAGGGACGCAGGGACGAAGGGGCGACTCAAGTCTGATTGGATCGCCTCCGTTAGTAAGCTAAGTGGCGAAGTTTCATCACCCACAAGCGCTCACCTTCACTCCGTCGATATACTAAACCCTTCAAGCACTCTGAAAACCACACCAGCTTGCTTGAGATTTGCTGCGAGCTCCCCCGTCGTTGTCAAGACCTTACCAAGACTATACGCCTGCGATACCTAGTCCACCTAGCTGCTATTAGTACTATAGGTCAGGTTACTCGAAGCTCTACGCTGACGGTAACGGTTCCGTTAGTCGACACATGCTTTCAGGAATTGCACCCAAAGTAGATTTCATTTAAGATGGATTCCGCGCCAGTAACGCTGCACTACAGATTCCTTCGTTCACGCCTTTAAAGAGGTGATTACTACGTACAACAGCCTAGACATGCTTAGGTAGTCAAACTAGATGTAGAGACATGGAGGATAGGCAGGCTGTACTTGGACTTGGATTTGTGAGACTCTGCGTTCGCATCAGTCACGAACGCTAGTCGCACTGCACTCTATCGCCCATTAAGAGTTATACAGGACGGAGACAAAGCGGGACGGAGCACGCAATACTTTTTAAGAACAATGCAATTGAGAACTGCGTCCGCATCACCATCATAGCCCTCATCGTTTCTTCCGGCGTGTCTACAAGCAACTTCATTGCAGTTCCGCAGAGTATTACAGATATCTCAACCCTCAGCAGATCACACTGGTCCCAAGCAGATGTCTAACGCGAACTCTCAACCCTACAGCGCATGCTTGAGATCCTCGATAGTATACAATTCTCGGCGTCGAACAACGCTGTTGAAGCCGTCATGCATGACGTTTTTAGCTACCGTTTTCCATTGAACAATTCCCGGGATATTAAGCCGATACGAAAGCTTGGGAGGCAGTTCGAAGGCTTCAAAGCTCCGTGACACATATGACAAGATAAACTGGGTTGTAGGAGAGCAGGAAGAGGTTCGCAAGTTACAAGCGTTTATCAGTATGCATAATGGTATGATTAATACCTCGGTGCTGACACTTCAGCTCGAAAACACATGCGGGATTTTCGCAAGTTGGTCGGCTGGTAAAGAACCAGGAGACGGCGGTTACTTTGTTGGGCCAGTTAATACCTCACTTTCTTTTCCACACTGTGCGGGACTTCGATGTTCGTTGGGACCAGCTGATGCAGCTACTCGGCAGAATATGGTTAGTGTCGTCAGTAGCCAGATTTTATATCGCTAGTGACAAGGTATAGCACCTCCACTGAGCAGATCTACACCATTCTGGTTTAAATACGGCATAGTTCTTACGCACCCGACACACGATGGACCTTCTTCCAGGAACCAGTGGTTGTGGAAGATGCATGCGGAGTCAAGTTCCCAGTACCATCGGAATACAAAGTGGCTCTACTCCAAACCATTATCATCCGTCGCTTTGCTAAGTTGCGGGGCGCAGAGGACATCTCCAACGGCAACTTCGAGCTCTTCTACTCAAAGACTCCCAAGCAGGCACTCGCAAGTACCGATCAACTGCGCTCGGCATCATCCGTCATCATGTATGCCGTTGTTAGCAATCTGCATCCAAGCTTCCCTGTAAAAGATTGCTGTCCGATCTGTTGGGCAGACATGTCGAGAGCTACGCGCCTACAAGATGGTCGCTTCGAATGATATCGTGCATCCCTTGTCCAGCCCCCTTTACTTGGGTAGTCAATTATTCAACGCGCGTTTCGAAGACACCATCACTGCACGCACTAAGAACGAGAATGAACCCGGAGAGCTCGGGGGAAAAAGCCAACCAAAGAATCATACAGGTGCCCCGCAACACCCCCGACGGCAAATATTAAATGGCCATTCAAACGGACCCGGTATTTATTTACGATGCGGGTCCCTCATGGTGGCTACATTGCGGCTACATATCGCAACGTGCGAGCTGTGCGCAGTCTGCGTTTTGTGGGGTCATGTGAGCTGGCCGTGCTTGAGAAATCATGTCAGTCTGGCACTGGATTCCTCATGTATACGCTGAAGCCAGCGTCTAAAGAGCAGCAGCAGCGGCAGTCTTTGCCATCTGGATAGCACTAGCTCTATACGTCAATCGTACATATCGATCGAGTATTCAAAATCGTAACCTTTGTACCTGAACACCATCACACTCTCAACCCCACAAAACCCCTTCTCCACAACTCGGTCCCGACCCCACAATCTCCACTCCATTCACCTCCCTTGCAAGCACATCCCGCCACCCCCTCATCCCCAATAACAAATCTCATCATACACCTCTGATCAAAGAATCGTTTCGTCCCTTCGCGAGTAAACTGCTGTGATTTCAAGCAACCCTTTGTCGAAACAGTCCCGGGTTTCATTCCAGGAGTGTGTTTACCGGAAGAAGCGGTCCATGAAGAGGTGTGAGATTTGTGATGAGCAGATGAGGCGGAGGGGAGCGGCACAATGGTAAAGCTAGATGGGAGGTGATGTGCTTGGTAGGGAGGGATGTCAGTGCCATCGCTTTGGTATGAACAGCTGTCAAAAGCTTCACTGAGCACGTTCCTGTCAGATGGATGACGGGAGGCGATTCCAAGCGGGGAGGCTTATATTGACAATCGCGCTATGCGGAATTCGGTATCGTACAATGCTCCAATAATTGCTATCCCATGCTGAATGATTCGCGCTCCACACGTAAAACCCTTCCCAGACTCCCTCTACCAACCCTGCCCTCCGTCTACTCGCTATCGGCATCGCTGTCGTTGTCGCTGCTACTGCTCTCGCTCTCAGAGCTACTGGCACTCCGGAGGGAAAGCCCTTTGCCAGTGCCAGACTTAGAACTCGAATCGTTGCCACTTTCAGAGTCGGAGTCGGAGTCGGAGTCGGAGCTATCATCATCGCTGCTGCTGTCCGAGCTGCTCTCGTCGCTCGAAATGTCAAGTCTTCGTTTGCGCTTTCGGGAGTCTCGCTCGGGTGGCGCAATGTTCTTCATCATAGGGTTAGAGCTATCCCTTGGGGGATGAGCGGGCAGGATAGGAGCAGCTCGTCCGAGGGCATTGAGAAGCGCTTCAGCACGTTTTCGTCGTAGTCGTCGAATGTACCCATCGCCGTGTGTATGGGACGCCAGGTCGGCTACGTCGCCCTCGACGTTTCTCCGGTTCCGTTCTTTCGCAATACGCTCCTGCTCAGCTTCCTCCTGGGCTGCTTTGCGAGCCTCCTCGTCTGTCATTGGATTCTGAATGTCTTGCTCGTCGAGTTCCTTCAATGTGGCGTTGCACCTTTCCTGTAGGCGATCGATGACGCCCGCTCCTTTGAGCCCTGAGACGTACTCCACCAATGCCTCCGAATGCTCGTCCGGGATCCGGAAGACGCTCAATGCGTTGTCGACCAAGTCGTTCTGCTTCGCCTTGTTGAACTTCCAGTTGTCGCGATCGGTGTAATACTGTGTGAGATAGGCGATGTAGATGGAGGGATCCTTCTTCTTCCCCTTCGCGGTGTTTGATGCTGTGGAAATTGCGGGTGTCGACTTTGTTTTAGAAGGCTTTGGAGTCGCCTTCTGTGTTTCCGGTACTGGCTTTGCTGCTCGTGGCTCCTCTCTTTCCTTGCTGTCAGATTTTGAGGATTCGTTGTCAATTGCTTCCTTCTTCTCCAGCTGTCCGTTCTTCCTCGCGGCCTTTTCCTCCTCGGCAATCAAGGAATGCAGGGTGAAATTCGAAACCTCAGGCGGCGCAGACACGGCACCCGTACCTTTCTGTTCAGCAACCCACTGCTTGAAAAGGTCCTGGCCAGTGTTGCCGTCGGAAGTCTTGGTGTCCGGAGTAAAGGCAACAAACCTTCGACGATCAGTCGGTGGGGACGAAGCGGAGTCCTTGTGGCTGGGCCTTTTGGGGTGCTTTTGCGGAGTTGCGATTGGCGCCACGTCGGTGTGATTTGACTCGGTGGACGCAAGTAAAGTTGCTCGTCCTGAGGCGGGAACAAACTGGTCAGGTGAGAGAGCAGACCCACGAGCCAATTGGGCCTGACGTTTGGTATCGTTTACCTTGGCATCCTGGTCCTCTCTCCTGCGCTTCTTGGGCTTCTCTTTCTTCTTTCGGTAGTTTGAGTCTCCTTTGGGCTGGGCTGTTCCTGTTGCTGGAGCTGGTACTTCAATGACAGTCTCCACCTTTACACTGGCTGCTTCCGGAATGATAGGAGCTTCGTGAGCGGCAAACCCGTTGGTTTCGCCTTCAGTGGGGACGATCCTGCTCTTCTTGGCGTGCTGGCCATGTTCCTCAGCTAGCTCCTGTTGGTGTTTTCGCTTGCCAAGGCTTGGTGAATTGCCATTTACGGCCAGTTCGATGGGTGATTGCAAGTGGCCGTGAGAGGGTTCCTGCGTGTCATAGGCCGCGACACGTTGAGGCTCACGGTGCGATGTTTGGGATTCAGGTACGGCGACTCCGGATTGGTCTTCGTTCTTGAGGGCGAGGCCCAGTCTCCTCCAGGCCGGAAGCCTGCTCCCATCTTGGGCCATGATCAGATGTGGAATATGGATGTCTCTTCACAGAAGGCGCGTGTCAAATTGCATCGCGCATGACCGAAGCAGCTGGTGTAGTGTTTGGAAAGGTCGAATGGGAAGTCGCAGGCAGAAATTTCGGGGCTGACGAGCGGCGAGCACAGGCCATTCCGCGGCGATCGCAGAGCTCCAGGCCACGAGCAACGCGTACAGGACCGTCAACGACGACAACCTCGCCTTTGATCAATTCGCCATTCCGCGCCTTTCGAGCTTACGCTAATCTCCGGGTGCCACTGCCGAAGCTGAACAGCACAAATATACACCTCCATCTCTCGCCATCATGTCTGGTGCGTGGAAGCTCCCCCACAGCTGTTGTTTGCCGCACACATGCTAACCGCCGCCCTCGCCGTGTAGGAAGCGCAGGCTACGATCGACATATCACCATCTTCTCGGACCAGGGCCGTCTCTACCAAGTCGGTACGCACCCCATTTTTTACCTGCCCCGGCCGCTCCTTCCTCACCGGACCTCCGCTAACACGGCGGCCACACAGAGTATGCATTCAAGGCGATCACGGCAGCGAACATCACATCCCTGGGCGTGCGGGGCAAGGACTGTGCGGTAGTCATCTCGCAGAAGAAGGTGCCCGTACGTATGGCAGGTGCGAAGGCGGCATACGGCACTGACGTATGCACAGGATAAGCTCATCGACCCCTCCTCCGTGTCCCACATTTTCAGGCTCTCGCCCTCCGTTGGCTGCGTCATGACCGGATCCATTGCCGATGCGAGAGCCTCAGTCAGCAGAGCGCGGGGCGAGGCTGCAGAGTTCCGCTACAAGAACGGCTACGAGATGCCCTGCGACGTGCTTGCGAAGAGGATAGCCAACATCAGCCAGGTCTACACACAGCGCGTAAGTGGCGCCATATGAGGAAAGTGCGAACTGGCTGCTAAGGAAAGTGCAGGCTTACATGCGACCGCTTGGGGTGGCCACGACCCTGATCTCCCTGGACTCCGAGTATGGCCCCCAGCTCTACAAGTGCGACCCCGCAGGCTACTACGTGGGCTACAAGGCAACCGCATCGGGCCCAAAGACGCAGGAGGCGCTCAATTTCCTCGAGAAGAAGCTGAAGAACAAGGAGCACGCCGACGGCAGCTGGGAGGAGGTTGTCGAGCTGGCCATCACCGCATTGAGCACCGTGCTATCCGTCGACTTCAAGAAGGGCGAATTGGAGGTCGGCATCGTAGGGGGACCCAAGACCAACGGCCAGGAGGGCACAGACCCAGCGTTCAGGGCCCTCACCGAGGAGGAAATCGATGAACGACTGCAGTCAATCGCAGACAAGGACTAAGCAGTGAGGCCGGTGCCATGGGGCTGCTAATGCTGTGGGTCGTTGAGATAGGACCCAATTGAACTGTGAAGAGATGCCAGGTATGAAACGACCTCTCAGAAGTCCAAAGTGCTCCAGGCAGCACCATGAATCAAGAAGTTACACCGTACTCTCCTGCATAAGCGCAACCGTGAACGAGCAGCCTCAGCTGCAACCGTCTGCAAGTACTCAGGAACAGATCATCGACGTCACATCACTGGCTCACACGGTTCGGAGTGGCCAGCACAGCCGTGGCTAACGAGCGCGGTTGGTTATACTCAGGACACCTTATCGGGCTCGCCATTCTAGGCCCGCTCAGCAGAGAATCACGCGAAACCCCGCAACGCTAATTATAAGTGTCAGCGAATCAGACCGTGTACTGCGCCTGAAATAAACCACGTGGCTCGATGCTTAACCCGATGCAGGCTGCTAAGGCTGGCTCGCTAAACCTCATTGCTCCATGTGGCGCTTTTGGGGCTGCTGAGATGCTCAGCACGACCGTCTAACACGCCCACTCCAGCTGCGATGGTACGGCATGGAAAAACTGTCGCGGTGCAAGCACCGTTCCTGCATGCCAGTTTCTAACCTCACTGACTTGCGCAGTTCGCAATACTGCTCTTGCACCTCCTTCTCCAAGCCTCCCTCTGGCTTATGGTGACCGCTGAATGGTTCCAGCGAAGCCTCTGAGTCCAGCTGGACGCTAATCATGGTCCAATTGTGGATCGTGGTAGCGGCGGGAGCAGCCCTGTGTATTTCCTCTATCAAGCCTTCCAGACGGTATGACCCTACTACTCATACATCGTGAACGTCTGTTGACAACTGCTATTTAACTCTCGCCACGCCGCCTCATAACTCAACTACAACAGCAAACACCAGTTCAATTGACCCTCCCAACCAAGCATTTGCCAGTTAGTCGCCAGCCGACTTTGCCAATACCTTCGCTTACTATCCGCCACCATGTCCGACGGTCGTAAGGCCACCCTGCTTCCAAACTTTACCACTACTACCACCACATCCCCGATATAAAAACGTGAAAAATCATACACTGACAGTGTCCCTCTAGTCAACGATGCACGAGCAATGAGGGTAGCAGAGATCATGACCGACTTCCGCAACATCCAACACTACCTCGTTCAACTGCGCGCCACACCCACTGCAGAAGAGTACTATATCGAAGGCTACTCTCTGCTCCGCCAATGCATGGCCGAAGCCCAATCCATCCTCCAAACCCCCTTCTCTGGCAGCGCCGGCGCAGCAACAGGGAATCCGGAGCATGAGAGACAGCAACTCAAGGCGTAAGATTTATTTTTCCTTTCCACTTCCCCTGTCTCGACTTATACTTGTGGGATGCGCCACACCTGGCGGTGAGTTGAGATGGAGTGAGGGAGTTGAGCTGACGTTAAAACACACAGTATCATCACAGATGCAGCGGTACGACGCTTCCAGTGCCAGAGAGCTTATCTGCGCGCTCATGCTGGATTGAGGTGGATGAATAGCCGGAACAGCATTTTGCGGGAGCAGAAGCAGAATGCGAGTCATCTGGGCGCCTTGCAGCAGGCTGATGCTACATTGAGGAATGTACGTATGCTCTTTTTTCCACTGTTTGCTCAATTGACTTGAGCGCACCTGATGTTGTGATGAAATGGTTTACTGACGAGTGCAACAACAGGAACTCCTCGCTACCACAGACGCCTACGTCGAAAACACGCTACGCACCCAGGACGCCGCGCAGGGCAAGTGGCTTCATGAAGACCCTTCGCTGGCGCAGATACAGCAGATTCTCATGTCCCGACCGTGAGTGCTTACCCGGCAACGACGACCGCACTTCATTGTCTTCTTCTTCGGCTCATTGATTGAACGTCCTTTTCCCTACACGATAAATACGCCTGCCATCTACGTCACTCGACTTTCCTCCCTTCACGTCCGCTCTCCCGAAGTGCCCACTACTCTTACCGTATACGAATTCGTCTCGACACCTCCGCTTGAACCTTTCCATCCACGATTTACTTTTTCTAGTCTTCACATGAACATACTTATCCTAGGCAAGACTTACAGCTTGCATCTCACATTATATTTCTTCGTTAGTGCTGGTCACTTTGTTCAAAGAACATGTACGATCTGTTACGCGTTTGGTTGGTAGGCGACGGTCTTTTTTATCTTAGCGTTTGCGGCTGGCGTATTTTCAACTAGTCTCATGCATGGAGGACGAGGGCAACTGCTTCCTTTTTTTTCGGTGGGAGGGGGAAGGGAAAGAGCGAGCAATGGAACTAGCAGGGTGGCATAACAAGAGCATGATATTCCAGGTTACCATGATTTGTCCATTTTCGCATGAGTTTACTTTTTCTTTGGTGAATTCTTTGCTCTATGTATTAACGTTTGTTTTCCCTCTTAATATCACTGTGTTCCTTTCAATATTCGAGTCTACAGGTACCTCTTTTTGTTTATAACCTTTAAGCAACAATACTCGATTGGTGAAGCTTAACCGCTCGCAGGCGGGTCGGTCGGTCGGTGTAGTATCCTATTTGGACCTCCTTTGAAGTTGAATCCAGGACCGCGGAGCTAGCTACGCGCACCGTGGCTGGCCTATTGATAGGGCAGGCCTACCTACCCTCTCCAATACCTTCTCTCAAACGTCATCAACTTCCTTCCGCTATAGTGTAGAAACGATAGCACATCAAGTTATTAGAGTAACTTTGGTTGCACATGACTAAGCCTAGTAGCTATTATGTTGCAGGTGAGCTTACATAGTGCTCTGCGACCCTTCTGCGTCTCTTCTGCACGATGTAAGACGCTGCGCCAAACTTTCGGCATCGCCCTACGAGCAAGGATCATGGGCCTCGCTTAGACACTTCCCGCGCACCAACTACGTATTGGGACTAGGGATTATCGGCGTTCCCGAACTGTGGTTGTAGCGTACCGATGCTGACAAAGTTTCTTGGCGATATTGAAGCATCTTGAAGAGATGTGTATTGTTGCTTTGTTGAAGCCTACACGGCTGACGATTCTGCTTTATCGCGGATGCATCTCTGTTCAAGACACTTACTCTTTCTTAAGCCTGGAGTCTGAAGAAAGCCTCGGTATGAAGTAGACGAAAGGGTGATGTAGTCGATAGTCGCGCGGGCCCGACTGAGCCGTCGAAACCATGAATATTTCGTCCCATCAGCTTTTCATTTTCAACGTTCTGATACCATGTCCTGCATGTCTTCGCACACTGTACCACTGCCTGGTGCCTCTACCGCATAACCCTATCCAACTCCTCCCTCTGCCTCCTAACCAAGCTGTTCATCTCAGCCCTCTGTCTCCTCACCGTCTCGAGGATCTCATCCACCCTGTCCTCCCTATTAACAACAGCGCGCTCCCTACTAATAATAGCGCGCTCCCGCTGCGTCATCGCCGTATCTAGCTCGGCTAGTGCCGCCTCGCGCTGGTCGAGCTGCCGGGCACGTACATCGTCGCGGGCAGACTGCGTCTGAGTCTGCGGGAGTTCAATAAAGTCTTCCTCGTCCATATCGATTTGCACGCCGGGGTTCGTGGGGTTGGTAAGATTGGAGAAGTTGGAAGCTGGGGGCGTGGGGGACGCGGTGTGACTGCTGCCTCCTGAAGAGAGTCGCGAATCTTGAATGTGACGATCTCGAGATCGGCGCTCACGGCGTGCATGCGGTGGATCTCGGGTGGGACGCCGGGTTGCGGAAATAGATGTGGAGAGATGCGGGGCGAAGTCGTTTGCAGTGGGGCGGAAAGGGTTGAGGTTGCGATTAAGGAAGCGGTTCATCGCACCGGAACCCGCTCCGGGGGTAGCAGTTGTGTTCGCCTTACCTAGAGCGTTGTCACTGTCGTTGCTTGCGCTTGCTATGTTGCTCACACTGCGCTGTTGGCGGTTCTGGCGGCGACGACTACGCGAGAGCTGTGTGTTCTGCGCCCTATCCCTGATGCTCGCAATATCCCTAGTAAAGTCCTCAAAGTTCTGAACCTGTGTCTCGTAGTCCTCTTCGGAATCGGAGATTTCAATGAGCTCCTGCATGCCGTGTTGATGTGTGCGCTGTTGAGTGCGAGCAAACAGTGGTGCGGCGGTCACTGCGAGCCCAACCGCCTCAGAGGAGCGCTGAGGCCGAACCCCGATAGCCATACCGATACCGACTTGCTGGCCGGCCATGTTAGCTCCCATGCCATCGAGGCCGTCGAACATGCCCGCCATCCTCCGCGACATGCTCAAGCTCTGCCCCCGCGGAGGAAATGCATGCGGGGGTGCTGAGATCCACACCGCCCTACAAAGCGGACATTTCTTCTCTTCTTGCGGATGGGTGCGCAGCATCGCCTCCAGACAGGCGAGGCCGACACGGTGAGTACAGCCTGTGATACCGACGATGCGCACACAGACTTCAATGCTATAGTTTTCGAGACATATGGCACACTCTTCTAGGAGCGGGACGTTGCTGTCGGGTGTCGTATGTGCGTGTATGAAGGTTGCAGCTGAGTCGGTGGCAGTTAGCGCGGCGCGCGGTAGGGATGTGCGCATCGTGGGTTCTGGTGGGGACGACGCGACAAGTACCGCAAGTGCATCGGAAGCTTGCGTTCGTGTAAGCGAGGAGAAGTTTTGGGGACGTGCAAAAGGAAAGTCGGCCATCGAGATGATGATGATGTGTGGTCGTAGTTGATTGCAAATTGTGATGGTAAAGCAAAGTAAAGGTGGGCAGAAGAGTTGACAGTGCCGAGGTGTAAGTGCACAAAATCGATTGTTCGGACCTAGGTGAAAGTGAGTTGGGGCGTCATCGCAGGCAGACACGTCACGCGTCGCTGCGGTGAAAGAGGAGTCTCGCGGTGTCCAAGGGCAGCAAACATTGATTCCACGGTACCGAATTACATAATGATCCGAAAGCTAGAGTCGGTTGATAATACGCGATTGCCGATCCAACGGAATAGGACCAGCTAGGATGGAAACCACACAGGGCTTGGAAAGAAAGCAGCGCGCCTCCCCACGCACGATTATCATTTGTGGGCAAGGTTTTGCTTTGCCCTTGTTATGGGCTCGTATTTGCCAGACAGCAGTATCTTTCCAGGACATTTGCTACGCGTACGAAGACTGTCTCGATCGATCCGGAAGTATCATATCTCGAAGGCTCGAGATGCTCGGCCTCAGCCCGAGAAATGATCTGCGGGGCTGGATTTCTTGCGAACTCACTGCGTCTCGGCTGCTGACCCTTCGATCCGTCATACACATAGAAGCTCTCTCACGAGCTCTCGGGCAAGGCCACAGGTTTGGAGGATCCGCCAGTCCTATCCAGTTTGACCGCAGACTAGAAGTAACTGGATCTGTAGTGCGGCGTCCGGCTGTGAGCATCGAAAATGAGGAACTGGTCCTGACAGGTACATGCCTATACATATCATCGTAGCGACTGCCCATCGAATTCCGGGTAGGTAGCTCATCATCATTGTGTAGGGGACGCGGGATGTCTCGGTGCCTATCGACCGTCCTGCCCGATAGATCGGCAATGCTGAAAGTCGAGAGATCTCTGCTATGGTTTGTAGAGGCAAGAACCGAGTCCACACCCGGAGATACACTGTGTTGGGTCGAGGCGCCGATTCTAGAGTGGTGGAATTCAGTCGACCGCAAGGTTCCAATCGGTCTTGACAACGGCGGAGGATTGAAAGGGCCGTGCGGCCTAGGACTGAATGAGGTGACGGCATTGTTGCTTCTCTGTAACGGGCGTTCGGAAGTTTCTACAGGACCTGCCGAGCTTCGAGAAGCTGGAAGCATCGGCGTTCTATTGCCATCGGTCAGTAAATTGGGATCATCGTCTAGTTCGACCGCAAATGCTTCCATCCAGCGTCTCCGGGAAAGGTTCTCCGTATGGCTGGGAGTTCTAGCAGGGCGATGTGTCTCATATCCTCGCAAGGTTACAGGAGGCACTCGAGTAATCCTTAATTCCTGTTGTACCTGTAGAGCTTGGTAGATCCGCCTTGCGCGTCGCTCAACTGCTTGGAGACGCACTCGAGTGTCAGCAGTTGAGGTGTGTTGTTGGTTGCTTATTCCTTGGATTGAATCTAAACGCCGGAATATCTCATCCAAGTGGCCGTTGATGACCCTATTGTTCGTGGTCTGATCATGCTCCAACGTACGTTGCCGTCGGTGCACTCTTGCCTGTGGTACGGATCGCACATGTGCACGCAGCTGACTGAAGGGAGTCAAAGCCTGCGTCGTATTTGTGTCCCTTGGCGCTGTCCAGACAGGTTGTCGTGTGTACCATTCCCTTCGACACTGAGGGCATGTGTTGTTTCTAGGGCTGTCGCTGTTGAGGTAGTCTTCGAGGCAGTTTTGGCCAAAGCGATGATAGCAGTCTTTGACAAGCACCGTTACGGCCTCGTGTAAAGGGCCGTAAAGACTCAGGCATATGCAGCAGGCCTCGTCGGGCGATGCGGTCGGAAGTGGAACGATGCGAGTTTGTTTGAGAATCTTCAGATTACGGACTGGCTTGCTTGTATCGCCAGACAACCTGACACTTTATCAGCTGGCTGTGTAACCAGACATTGGGGACGGCACATACCTTGGCAGTGTTTGAAAGGAGCTCAATGGCATACTGATATGTCTGCTTTGTGTGGAAAGAATTGACAGCACTGTTGTGACTGAACAGAGTCATTGTGAGTGCGGAGGACAGCCTTCAGCGCGCAAGGTCCGGAGGCTTCGTGCAGCTTGGTCTAAGGGTTGGTTGCCGCGTCATGGTCGCCAATGAGTGATGCCCTGCGTGGATGATGTTTGTACACAAACCGCGAGACTGGCTATATCTGGGCTTTGAGCATATTCAAGGGTCCAAAGGGTCTGATTACATCGATGAGCCTTCGGCCCCGCAGGCGTTCGGCTGTGGTTCCAATGTCCGTCCATGGCAACAGTGTAAGGAAGTCGCGAATCTGCCAACAGATACCAGTGGAGCCCGTTCATGACCCGCGACATCGTGATGGCCTGGAGATATACCCACTTCAGTGCAGTTCATGGGACCAGAACTGACTGCCGGGTGCAAGGCGCAATGATGTGGCATAGGTGGCGTTGGGATGATAATATGGAACGTTGGAGAGTGTTGTTGATGATGTTCCACGGTTCGAGGCTTCCCAGAACCAAATATCAACGACACCTTGGCGCGTCGGCGAATGATACCGCGAATCCGCTCCCAAGGGACTCCAACGATTTTTGGGCAGGAGGTTGCAGAAATGCGTTCAGGAGCAGCGCGTTCTGATTACTTCCAGGTTCACTCGTGAACACCGCAGCTCACCGCATCTTCTCGTGTCCACCCGCCCATCTTCCTTCCGCTTCGTGCGGTCTTCTCAAATACTGCAGTAGAGTAGCAGTCTCCGTCGCTTCCCCAAACACCATGAAAACCAAGAACCAGTATAAATTGGGGCGGAATCAGGACTGGCGGAGGAAATGTCCGAAGAGAAATGAGGAGAGGCTCAAGACACTAAGCCTTGCGCTAGCGCGCCCGTCACGTCCCAAAACGTGGAAGCTCCTTCCGCAAATACCATGCCGCCCGACCTTCTGCATCCCACGCGAGCCGTTGAATATCAACACACCGCCTTTCAGTTTCAAAGTTTTAATGCAATGCTTGGCAGTCTTATAGAGTCGGGCGGAGATTTATTTGCCAAGTGGGCGACGAGCAACCTGTGTGGAGTTCCACGAATGAGAGAGTGTGCATAATGATGAGGCAAACGAGATGCTGCGCGAGCAGGCGTTGGCAAATGACTTTACAGAGTCCGTATAAGTACAACTGAGCATTCGCTGTACGAGGCCCGTTCATCCCATCTTGCCATCATGAACTTTGCTGGTATTGTCACTGCCATTTCGGCTGTCCTTCCCGTCGCTCTTGCATGCAATGGATACACTGGTGGTGTTCCCAAGGCTGTCGGTACCAGGACAAACAGCAAAGCCATCGAGGTTCCCGCTGGCCAGGTCTACGACGGTCAATGGTACAGGTTTGACCGCGGCAGCGGCGCCTGCTCTGGCCAGACTGAAGGCGGTACGTCACACATGACTGTTGTGTTGTGGACAGTGCGCATGTGGGAAGAAATGACGGATTGAACTGAAGTTCTATTTTCTATGGGGGTGAGAGCTCTATATATGCTGGGAACTCGGGCAACCGGGTCTCAGGTACAAACGCCTGGAAGGTTGTTGAGCACTGTAGATAGCAAACACACCTGAGGCAGCAAACCTCCCGTAGGTAGCAAACAGACCTCGGTTCCATACATAACTCGGGTACATACATAGTGGGGCGCCATCGAACATTGCAGAACACTGCAGCAGACAATCGCTGCGTCAGTGCAGGAGAGACCCTAAACCGTGACACTCTACTAATCCTGAAGGACATATGCTGACAATCTCTTAGGAGCCTCTTCCTACTCAAGGAGGGTGCTATCCTCCGCAACGTGATCATTAGCAAGAACCAGGCCGAAGGTGTCCACTGCCAGGGCCACTGCACGTTGGAGTTCGTGGGGTTCGAAGATGTGTGCGAGGACGCAATCTCCATCAAGGAAGACAATGCCGGAAAGGAGTCCTGAATCATCAGCGGAGGTGCATATCACGCCTCGGACAAGATCGTCCAGCACAACGGTTGCGGAACGGTAAACATCATCAACTTCTACGCAAAACGACTACGGCAAGCTTTACCGATCGTGTGGAAACGTGAGTATCCCTATGCACACTACACAGACATGATAATGATGGCTGACCCGTATAACAGTGCTCTAAGAAGTGCGAGCGTAACGTCTACATTGAGGGTGTAACAGCTGTCAACGGAGGCGAACTCGCTGGCATCAACAGCAACTACGAAGACACTGCTACCATCAAGAATGCCTGCGCCGACACCAGTGTCAGGTGTCAGATGTACACGGTTGCGCTGGTAGCTACGAGCCCAAGAAGGCCGGTACCTGCTCCGGCTAAGCTGCGAGGCCTTGGTAGAGATTTTTGAAGGCGGGATTGTCGGATTGAGATGCTTTTGTATAAACTTTGGACTTTTTGTCAATGGGACCAGGTATGGAACATGGTGAAATGCGAGATGTATTGACTATGAGGGTAAGAGCTCTGTATATGCTGGGAGCTCAGGCACCAGAACCTCAGGTACAAACATACCCGAGGCGGCGAACATGCCGCATGTAGCAAGCATACCGTAGGTAGCGAACATGCCGCATGTAGCAAACATCTAGAAGGCCATAGAGTATCGTGGCTGACACTTTTTATATTTTAGTGTAATTCTCCGTTGGACCGCTTTTATTCCCTTTGTGTTGGATAGGCCGTAGCACTAGTGCTGAAACAAAGAACTGACTTTACGATTGTATTGTGGTTGATATCTGTTCATCTATCGGAGGGCCGGTGAGGAGTTCTTATCCCATCCGGTCCTTCCGGTCCTTCCGGTATGGCAGCCGAGTATCTATGATGGCAGCCGGCTTACAGCCGGCTTCCATCGAAGCTCCCTGCAGTCCTATTGTGCTATCCCAGATCCATTGCGGTTCCCTGCCCAAGGCGG
>ML976128.1:0-79775 GCA_010015635.1 Clathrospora elynae | reverse complement strand
CCGTACGTTTCGGAGGCAAGGACGCTTCGGGTGACTCGTTTGCACTTGGTCGAGCTCCAGTGGACCACGTTGCCCCGGATGTTGAACGTGCCGTCCGGATAACTGCCCGGATAGCTGTGCGTATCTTGTCTACTGTGCGCATCTTCGTTTGCAAGGACAATCAGGTACCCTAGCTGCGAGCTGAGGTCTTGGTTGTTTGCAAAGGAACCGTCCGTGAATACGATTAACTTGGCCGTTGCAAGGTCGAGAGGAACGTATTGCAAACCTCGTTCCAGGTTCTCGGCCTGCCACCTCAGCCTACGGTTGAGCTTCACGTAGTCTCCGTCTGCGGGTTGTTGTATTTGCGCAGCTGCAGAGAGGTCAAACGATGCTTCGGGTTGGCATATAGAAGCAATGTATGCGCCGCGCGCACGTTGCTCCATGTACTTCTGTGCTCGGTCTTCAGCCTTCAAGTCAATCACCTCAATCTTGGCGCCTTGTCCCTTCTGCGTGAGCAGGATTGTGTCTCCGCGCAATGTCAGGGTACATCCATTGAACTCGAGCGGCATCTCTTCGGACAGCCTGTCCTTAGGCTTGGCTCGGAAGTCAGCTTTCTGAAGCGCAGCCTCCTCCGCGCTTGAGAATGCGGGCGTTCCGATTGCGAGGGTGTCGTCTGTTTGCAGACCCACTATTCCGAATGCTTCAGGTCCTCCGTTCGTGATCAAGAGGCATGGGTCGTACGTCGATGTGGCCATGTCTAGTTCTTTGCAGTGGTGTCCTTGGTACGTAGCAAACCAGTGGACTCCTGCTTCCGCAATTCCATACAGCGGCTTGATCACACGAATGATTGTTCCCTCGGGATACTTTGTCGTGAGTTCTTTAGGCAGGTGTGCCAATATCGTGCGGAACAGCTCTGTTTGTGCTTGTGGATACGCCTGCGTGATATCGCGTAGCTCTACAAACATTCCGTTGCGATTGATTCTGTTGCAATTGATTTTGTCGTCCTTGAGCAATCCGGGCGCCAGTGCCAGAATTAGTCGCTGACTTGATCGCTGGATGGTCGGCGATTGCGTCAAGATCTCGTGTTTGCCTTCGTCATTGTAGCCCTGGACAACAAGGCGCGATTTCTCGTACGGAACCATGGTCTTGCCTTTGACTTCCCGGACCATGCGCGACTTGAAAATGCGAAATCTGCCGTGTACGGTTGGGTCAAACAGCTCAAAGCTGAACACGCCACGGCCAACGAGGTCATCAATTTCCTTCTGATCGGATGCTTCAAATGGTGCACCCGGGATGTTGATCACGCCGTCATTGCGTAGCTTGACTGCAAGAGCGTAGTCGTCCTCTTCCTTCTTAGAGAGATACAGGACCTTGGGCTTGTTTTTGGACCCGGGAGGACGGCCTCGTTTGCGCGGCTGCGCTGCCTGTGTGATTCCCCGTGTTAGCTGTGGCGGCTGCGTTGCTTGTGTGGTTCCCCGTGTTAGCCGTCGCGGCTGTGTGATGGTTGGTTCTGTTCCCCCGTCTTTGATGGTGGTCACGTCAATAGCCGGGTTTGCGTCTCTGGCCGGATTTACGCCTGTAGCCGGAGTCGCGTCTATAGCTGGGTCGCGGTAGTACGGCTTTACGACCGTTGATCTGAACGTTGCTGGGCCGTTAATCATGTCTATCGTGACGTCGTGGTCCTTTATGTTGATGATCTTATATGGCCCTTGCCACCCGTTCTTCTCACGCCATACCATCACTTCGCTCTGCAGAGGCAGTGATAGTACTTTGTTTGTGGTTGGCCCGTTCCTGGTATTGAGCGCGTCGCTCACTGCACGTTCTGCTGCAGCCTTCCGCAGCGCCTTCATAGCCTTCTGGATTGCCTCAGCGCGATGGACCATTGATGGTGATGGTGGCGAATCCATAGAGATCCGGGGATATGCCCCAAAGACAAGCAGCGTGGGTACAAGCCCGTCCGGGCCTGCGGTGTCGTTGACGGCTTTAACGGCCATCTGTAGCACAGCGTCGTCGCTGGTTCTGGAGTCAAGTTCCGCCCTGAGAATCTCATATGCGCGTCTGAGCGGCGCATGATATCTTTCCACCTTGCCTATGGACCAATGCGCTTCAACTGGTACCTGTTTGCATGTGATTCCCATGATCTTTGCCTCGGATTTGAATTCGACTGACGCGAAGTTGGTGCCTGCATCGTGGGTGATGATATCTGGTGGTCCTTGGTACGTGTCAATCCATAGCATGCGGAGCGTTTCCCAGGTGTCTTTCGTGCTCATGGATGATAGGAACCGCGCTCCATTGAAGGTGGTAGCCAAGTCGATCACATGGAGCACTGGTTTTCCGCTCAGATACATCACATCCACAAGGATTTCGAAGTTAAACTCTCGATCATCCTTCAGCCTGAACTTGAATCGACGTGGCGCTGGATCGTGCGCCTGGCATTGGTGGCATAGCTTCTGGATTTCTTGGAGCATTGGTTCGTCCACATTGTGGCCTGCATTTTTGAGCAGTCGTGTCAACCGCTCCACGGCCGGATGTCCAAACCTACGGTGTAGACGTCGGAGTTCCGTTTCTGTGAGGAATACACGCGCGCGCTCCGCTTGGCTTAGGTGGAACCACGGATGTCCCCATTTTCGGATCACTGGGAAAGTTGCTTTGCCTTGTACTAGTTGGTCTGTGGTGTTGTTGAAGTAAACGTGCAGCCGGTCCATGTCCCTCAGACAGAGGAGAAACGGGGTGGGGGCGTCCAGGACCTCGAATTTGATCTTTCCAATCTCTGTAGACACGTGCGCAGTCCCGATCGACGTGGTGATGCTGCCTTTTCCAAATTGGACTGATGCGTTTCCGGATGTAGACGTATCCAGAGTCACCGTTGGATCCTCGGCTTGGAGCGCCAGGAACTGCTCCTTTCCAGCTGTTGATACATTCGAGGCACCCGTGTCAGGGAGGATGCCTTGATATGTGATTTGCGAATAGCGGTCCTGGATAAGGAATTGCGTCGCGGGCGTGGTTGGTTCCGTGTACCTGTAGACGTCTTCTCCGGTTACATGGTGCAGAAAAGCCTGGTCCGTGAGGTATTTGACCGTAAGTCTCTGGTCGTCTTCCTCTTCCTCTTCTAGGAAGAACTGGTCGACTTCTTCCCCCTCGTATGCCACGAGGAACACGTTGTACTCCATTTGCTCCCCTGTTATGTTGCAGTGTGCGATATATTGCGATTTGGAGCGTTTCCGTTCCTCGAGCGTATGGTTTGTGGACCAACAGCCCGTCTTGCCGCAGATATAACATTTCTTGTCGCTCCGCAAGTTTGTTTGCGGGTTGCTTCCGGAGCGCTGTTGGAATCCGCCACGTTCGCGTGTGGATCCGCCATGCCCGCGTGTAGATCCAGTGCGTCCACCTGGCATTCTTCCCGAGTTGGTGTTGCTGTATCTTCGGTCCAGGTAGTACTGGTCATCCGGGTCTGCCTCCGTGAAGTTGATGGAAACGGTCATGGCAAGCGAGTTTTCGATCGAGGATCGCAGGTCTCCAAACAGGGCCTCACATTCCAGAGGCGGCTTGTAGAGAGCCATTTCCAGCTCCTTAACGCCTCGGCATGCTGTGATTACGGTCGTTCGGAGCGCGTATTCTCCGATGTATTGCTGGCCAAGCGCTCTCTGGCACAGTTGGAGTTTATCTAGCATGATGTCGAGCACTTCGTGGAGGTTCTTGTCGGGGTTCTCCCTTCGGACCTTGACAAACGACGTCGTCGTCCAGTCCGTGTAGTAGTGGCCGTGGTTGACATCCGTATCGAAGTGGTTCTTGAGCTTCGTGTATGCGGTCAGGAACGTATCCATTCGCTGATCGACAAAGTGAAGGTAGTACTCCTCTGCACGGCCATCGAGAATCCTTGGAAAAACCGCATGGAATTGCCCTGGTCCGATATCTGCGTGATAGCAGATGCTATAGAAGATCTTCAGTTTATCGTCCAAGAGGTCGTACGGCTTTCCTGTGTACTTCTTGTCACGGTCCCACATCTTCACAAAGGCATTGATTGTCGTCGCATCCAGTTTCTCGTTGCTGAAATTGATTGGAGGAATTGCTTTGTACGGGTCCGTTTCGCCTGATGTTTCGATAGGAGGGAGACTTGGTCCCTTTGGGCGTTGCGGGTATGCCGGTGTGTATCCGCAAAACCGATCGAAGTTATTGTAGGTTGATGGGCGTTGCTGACGTTGCTGGTCCGGCTGCGGGGTGTGTTCAATAGTATCCGTGGGCTGGCTCGCAATCCGTTGTTCTTGCTCTTGCTCCGGTTGTTGGCTGGATTGAGCACGGAAGCGGTTCTGATCTCTCGCCGTCGGAGATGCTTGATTCTGCGCCCGACTGGCTGGCCCTCTGTCCGTGGGTCGCAATGGTCCTGCAGCGTCGTTTCCTTGCTTAAGCTCCTGTTGTAGCCTGTGTGCAACTGACCGCTCGTCAAAGTTGGTGTACTTGAACTGTTCGTCAGGCCACCGGGGAAACTCCTCACTCTCTAGCAGTTGGAGAACAGCTTCAATTGGTGACATATTAAGGTGGCCAGTGTACACACCCTTAAAGCGGAGGATCCGCTTGAGCTCCTTTGTATACGTTGCATGGGCGCGCTTGAACATGGCTCTTGTCCATCCCTCAAAGTCCTGACGAAACTCACCAATGAGTTCGTCATCTGCTGTAGGCCGGTCTGTATAGTCTGCAATTGCTCGTGCAATGTACGTTGTTGCCGCCGCTACATCTACCTCGTCGTCTGGGGCGTCAACATCATCGTCCCAAAGCTCTGGATCAATGTGACGCCAATCTCTTGCCTTCAAGTTGGTGGTTCCCAGTAATTCCTCCCGTGTGAGCGTGCAGCCTCCATTGCTGCTCGCCGTTTCGTCCGCCATTTGTTGTTGACGCGTGCTGTGCTGGCTGTGTTTGCCGGGGATGCGTCGGTGGTCTTGAGTTGTTGTACACGGGCCAAACGCGACCAGATAGGGGTCGGTGCGTGTATGGACTGCGTCTTAGAACGCTCTGATACGGCTGTAACGGTTGGACTCTGGGCTGAGAAGCCGATATAGCTAACAGTGAACTTAGCACAGATAACTCCGCCGCTGATATAGGTGACTAGGGAACGCGCGGGGTTAGAGGATCTGTCTCTTCTAACCTAACTGTCTGTGACTGCCATGCAATCACTGATCAGTGTTGGTAGGCTCTGTACGATCGTACGGGTGAGAACTGAGGCCTTATGATGCTCCTGTATATTGTTCTGTCTTGCTATGAATGTGGGTGCTGAGGTCTATATGCCGCTTCGGTGTGGGGCTGCCATTCGGACCGAAGCGCAACGTGACGTGTACAACCACCGTGTATACCCCCACCCACAGTGTATACCCACAGTAAGGGCTGTTTTACTTGGGGTTTTAGCCGCTCGACCAGACCTTTGAGCCGCTCTCCGCACGCTTACCGAAGTATGGAGATCGCCTTCGTCTGCGAGCAGCTTTTAGCCTGAATGAACCGCTATCGCGCCTCATGTTGCGGAAATATCACTATAATTGCTTCGTAAGCGTTCCAATGACGTCTTGATTGTCGTCTATGAAAAGACGTCGCCATGTATAAAGCGCGTGAAGGCGTCAAGCGACGCGACTTTGGCTGACGGTATATGCTTTCACAAAACCAGTCATGCGGTTGTTTTTCACCACTCTGCTCTTCCTCGTGAGCCATGCCATCGCGGAGGACGGCTCACAAGGCTGGCTGCGGTATGCTCCTGTTCCGAATGCACCAGGTCCTGAGTCGGTACCTTCAGCAATTATCGCATTGAACGCCACACAGAGCAGTCCGGTTTTCACAGCAGGGGAAGAGCTACAGAGAGGAATCGAAGGCATTTTGGGAAAGCGGCTCCATCTCAGCGCAACAGCTGGCCAAAGCCACTCGGCCATCGTTGTCGGCACCGTCGATGCGTATACGAATGCGTATGGAGACCTTAAGGAAGCAGAAGATCTAGAAACCGACGGCTTCTTCTTGAGCGCTACATTGGACAAAGTTGTCATCGTAGGGCAGAATGAGCGTGGGGCTCTATACGGCGCCTTCGAGTACCTTTCTCAACTCGCGCAAAACAATGTCACATGCGAGCCGCTGGTGTACAACCCTCAGGCGCCCATCCGGTGGACGAATGAATGGGACAACATGGACGGCAGTATCGAGCGCGGCTATGCTGGCCCTTCGCTCTTTTTCCGAGACGGATTCGTTGTCGACAACACTACCCGCGTCGCTGAGTATGCCCGCCTGCTGGCCTCCATACGCATCAACGGCATGATCGTCAATAATGTCAACGCAAATGCCACGCTGTTGAGCGACCGGAACGTGGAGGGCTTAGGGAGACTTGCAGATGCAATGAGACCATACGGGGTACAGCTCGGCATATCGCTCAACTTCGCATCCCCAAATCAGACTCTGGGAACTTTCGACCCGCTTGATCCAAAAGTCGACGCGTGGTGGGCAAACATCACCAACCAAATCTACAACAAGGTTCCAGACATGGCAGGCTACTTGGTAAAGGCGAACAGCGAAGGTCAGCCTGGTCCGCTGACATACAACCGAACTCTATCAGACGGTGCCAACATGTTTGCAAGAGCCGTAAACCCTCATGGCGGTGTCGTCATGTTTCGCGCTTTCGTGTACGACAACCATATCAGCCCAGTAAACTGGACGAATGATAGGGCAAACGCACAACTGGAGTTCTTCCAGCATCTTGATGGCAACTTCGACGATAATGTTGTAGTGCAAATCAAGTTTGGACCGATTGACTTCCAGGTTCGCGAGCCGGCATCACCACTGTTCGGCTCTTTACGCAACACGAGCACAGCTATTGAGGTTCAGATCACACCAGAGTATCTTGGCCAGAACTGCCACCTAGTATACCTCGCACCGCAATGGAAAGAAATCCTCGAGTTCGACATGAGATCTGACAACCATTCGTCGAAAGTCAAGGACATCATCACTGGGGAGCGGTTCAAGCGACCGTTAGGTGGCTATGCCGGTGTATCAGGTGTCGGATCTAACACCACATGGCTCGGAAGTCACATCGCAATGTCCAACTTGTATGCGTTCGGGCGTTTAGCCTGGGATGCATCTCTGGGATCTGAAGCCATCCTCCAGGATTGGATTCGCTTGACGTTCGGGTCTAATCAAGATGTCTTGGACACCATTACCGACATGTCTATGAAGTCATGGCCCGCGTACGAAAACTACAGCGGCAATCTTGGTGTCCAGACGTTGACTGATATTCTCTACACGCATTTCGGTCCTAATCCTGCGTCCCAAGATAACAACGGCTGGGGACAATGGACGCGTGCCGACAACGTCAGCATAGGCATGGACCGTACAGTTAAGAATGGCACTGGCAACGCGGGACAATACCCGCCCGAAATTGCCCAGATCTACGAGAACCTGGAGCAAACACCGGATAACCTGCTCCTTTGGTTCCATCACGTGCCCTACACCCAGCGTCTCAAGTCCGGTAAGACTGTCATCCAACACTTTTACGATGCGCACTACGAAGGAGCTGCTACTGCGCAGACCTTCGTCAAGCAATGGAAGTCCTTGGAAGGGAAGATCGACAAGGAGAGGTTTGAGCATGTATTGTTCAGGCAGACCTTCCAAGCCGGGCACTCACTCGTCTGGCGCGACTCCATCAACCAATTCTACCACAACCTCTCGGCGATCCCAGATGAAGCCAAGCGCGTTGGTAACCATCCGTATCGCATTGAGGCTGAAAGTATGAGCCTTGATGGGTACAAGCCGTACGCTGTGAATCCTTTCCATACGGCATCCGGATACGCTGCTATCGTCACCACTTCGAACACGACCATAGGCATTGCTACTGCGAATGTAACCTTCACAACAGGGATGTACGACGTGGCCGTCAACTACTACGACCTCATTGGCGGGAAGGCGAAGTATCAGCTCGAAATCGGTAACCGAACTGTTGGTAGGTGGACCGGTGATCTGGAGGACAAACTGGGTCACGCGCCTTCGATTTATCTCGACGGCCACTCGGCGACGCGTATCACGTTCCAAGGCGTCGAGGTTTCGCAGGGAGAGCGGGTGCGGATTACGGGGCAGGCAGATGGCATCGAGCCTGCGCCCATCGACTATATATCGTTCCTGCCGCCTGGGATCGTCGACTGAAGAGGTTGCGCAAGGTTCGACATGGCGGTCATTATGTAGGCAAATTAACACGATCGCGATGCCCGCGGCATTCGGAAATACCCGTTCTTGGCGATTAGGGCCTAGTCGGCTCCATGTCCCCTATTAGCAATCCCTGTCTGTGTGTCGCGTGTCTAGCCCACATCTGTAACACCTCCCGTTTTGCGCCAGCCACAGTTGGACACCGCAATCTCAACGGGTTGTGGCTTCAGGACGGGGGAAATCTCAGATCACATCCGCCGTTAGACCTGTCTCCTGCATTAGCTAAGAATCTTAAGCCACAGTGTTTATAGTGACATTTCTAACAGTTTTCACGAAATGTACGTTGTTCGCAAATTAACCACAGCTTTTCCGCTTCCCTCCGGAACCAGCTGCATGAAGTATGCGGTGAGGGTGGAAAGCTGGGGATCCATCCCCGTTCCACTCAGTACAACAAGCTCATCCAGCCACAGAGCCCCGAACATCTCATCAGGACCTCATCGACACTAAAAACACGCTTTCAGCTGTCTCGACTCTCTCTCCCTGTGCATCTCAACATCCATGGTATATTCGATTCACATTATTTAATGCCTCAACCAAGCACCATCGCGGCCAGATGCGCTGCATTAGGCACGTCCGTTACACAGGTCAGAGCATTCTCAACCCAGTACTTACATGCACTCATCGTCAGATAGGTCATACCGTACATCAGCAGCTTCGCCCGCAGAGTCCGTAATTCTAGACACGACCTGAACGCCATCAATCACGATCTTCTCGTCATCAAAACAGGCCTCGGCATTGCCCAAGATGACTTTTCCACGCTTGGGTCAAAGTTGCCGACGCCTCTCATTGCTGCTGTATCCCAAGTCCTCGATTCGTGCGACGACACGAGTGTGCGGCTGCATAAAGCATTCCTTCAGTTATCATGTAGCAGCTCACCAGAGGAAGATTGGCAGGCTTTCAAGGCTGGTTCTCTGATAAGCTTGAGGCATGATCTGGATGCTTCTAAGGTTGTATTGGAGCTGGCTATAGACTATATCGCGCTGTACGTTGGATATCTTTTATTACCGAACATACGTAGGACTTTTACTCATCGTTCGCAGGTTTTCCCAACAGGACTCACTGGATTACATGCTCAAGTTCCATGTCAGCGATTTTTTAACAGCGAGCAACGAGTTGCTGAAACGGACGGATACAGAAGAGATATATGTCAACCAAACCGCACGCGACAGGCTTCCTTCGCTCCTCCAGGCTGTTCGTCTACTTCGCTCATATATCACTACCATTTCCAGATGTGAGGCAGCGACAGTATTGAAACCTTCCAGAAGATCAACATTACCACGACCGGACTCGTTGGAGCCCAATTTAGGTGAAACGCGCCGAAGCGGACGAAAAAGCCCGCTTCAGCAAGTTTCGTCATACACGACCGGCAGCAAGGGCATTGGCACCTGGCTTGCGAACGTTCCGTCTTACGAAAACACTCCAGCTCTCTCAGACTCCGCCATGGAAAGAGTGACAGCTAATAAAAGATCGGTATCGCGTACGAACATGATACCATCCCGTTTGACATTCTACACAGACGATGGCGTGTCCTCCACAAGTCGGACACTCGTCCCACTCGACTCCCGACTCAGGAAGTCCCGCAGCTGGTGCAGTGATCTATCCAGTAAACTCAAAACGCCCAGGGAATCCGCGCCAATACGATCGCCGAAATACGTACCGACGATGTCAAGCTCAGATGTCTCAGTGTTTCACAAGAAGATTACCTCCGATAGAATCGCCATTACCAAGAACAAAAGGAAGGAGATGGATGCGGATGAAAGAGAAGCCGTTGACCGGATCTTAGCCAACATCCCAGCCGAAGCCACGGCTGCCGAGGTGGAGCGTGTGATTTGGGAAGGCGCGAACCCAATGGCAGCACACCCAGAGTTTGGTTATTTCTTCATTAGAGTGGCATTTGAGATGGCTCCGAGTATTCTGGAGCTCCTCGCGGATTTTGGGGCAGACATCACTAGCACCGTCTCGGCACCAACGTCTTACTACTCCGCGATGCATGCTGCTGCGCTCGGCGGACAGCTCGAGACAGTCCGCTACCTGGCATCGCTAGGCCACAAGATCGACGCCCAGGACTATCACGGGGAGACGCCGCTACATCTTGCTGTCAAGACGCCCGGAGCGTATGAGGTCGCAAGATATCTGGTAGGTACGGGCGCTGACGTGAACCACGAAGCTAAAGACGGACAGGCGCCTTTACAGGCAGCGCTGAAAACTTACAGCTTGGAAGGAAAGGAAAGGAGTCTGCTCATTGAGCTACTCCTTGCGCATGGGGCGGAAGGCAAGGTCACGAGGGACATGGAAGGGGGGAGGGGGGATTCGAAGGGGAGGAGTGTGCTGGGACTCACGTAGTTGGAGCCCATCAGTGGGACTCCCGCCCTTCCCGAGTCCGGGAAGATCTCCCGGTATAATTTAAGCCGCGTTATTAATACTTACAATTTTCGAAAAAGTTGGTTGTATCATATGGCTTATGAAGGTGTACGGTATGGATGTCAAAATATGTCATCATGTATTGTTATTAGAAGCCACTTTGTTTCGATCAAGGGGTCACTACCAAATGGGTGAAGAGGTGGGAGATGACAACATTGTGAGGATGTTGTTTGACCTCACAACGCTGAAGGCGCGAAAAGCCCTTTGGCGCTAAGCTGCCGCTAACTCATCGCGATCCACTTCGTCGGCCACCTCCGCAACCCCAACTTCCATCCTATCTTCACCTTTATGCCTGCACTCATCGAATCCAACCTGAATCAGACAACAAAGATGACTGAGAAGGCAACTGAGACGTACCTGATGTGGGTGGAGGGCAAAGAGGCAAAGGGTGGTGCGGAGCAGTCAGTTAGCGCACCCCTCATTCATGACCCATCCCCATTACTAACAGCATCGCAGACTCGCTGTTGAGGATCCCGAAACTGTAGAGGTCTTCGCGCATTGCCACGCTGCATCAGCCGGCGATGTAGACAATACTGTCAAGGCAGCGCACAAGGTTTTCAAATCGGGCGTGTGGTCACAAGCCCCGCGCCATGTTCGTGCGGACACGCTGGACCGCATTGCCGAACTTCTGACGAAGAATCTCCCACGATTGATTGAGCTGGAAGTTCGACAGACTGGACGCGCAATCCGCGAGATGAACGCGCAAGTTCCGACTCTGACGAAATGGTTCAAATACTATGCCGCGCTTGTCAGAACTGAAGAGCGATCCGTTCTGCCTACTGTCGGCAAGCTGCACAACTGGATCGATCGTAAGCCGCTTGGTGTCGTTGCGCAGATTACGCCATTCAATCATCCCATGTTGATCGCTGTTAAGAAGATCGCACCTGCATTGGCTGCCGGAAATTCGATTGTTCTAAAACCCAGTGAGCTCACGCCGCTGACGAGCATCGAGCTCGGGAAGCTCATGAAAGAGGCGGGCTTACCAGATGGTGTGTTCAACGTGCTGCCAGGCGATGGACTCACCACGGGCAAAGCACTTGTGGAGCATCCGCTTATCAAGAAAGTGGACGTCACTGGAGGCACGCCTGCTGGTCGAGCGATTGGTGCCATTGCAGGACGCAACCTGGTGCAATTTACCGCAGAATTAGGTGGTAAAACACCACTCTTGGTTTTTGAGAAAGCTCATCTCGAATTAGCTGTCAACGGTATTGTTTTCGCATCCTTCATTGCCAGCGGTCAGACATGCGTCGCGGCGACGCGCATCATTACGCAGAACAGTATTCTCGATCAAGTTGTGGAAAAGCTCCAGGCCAAAGCACGGAGCATAGAGAAGCGGATGGGCTCGCCAAAGAATGTCGAATCAATGATGGGCCCACTCGTCTCCGCAAAGCAGCTCGCCAACGTGGAGATGTTGGTCAGCGACGCTATCGAAGCAGGTGTGACGGTCATCACAGGTGGTCAAAGACTGAGCAGCACGTCCTCCCTAGACGACACCGACTTCTCGAAAGGCTATTTCTATCCGCCCACAATACTCACCGACGGTGCTTCGACAAAGATTGTCGACACACGGATATGGAAGGAAGAAGCTTTCGGTCCCGTCATCGTAGTTGTCGGCTTCGACACCGAAGAGGAGGCGCTGGAGCTCGCAAACGACAGCGAGTTCGGCCTGGGTGCAGCCATCTGGACACAAGACCTGTCGCAAGCTTTCAGGGTGTCGGAGGAGATAGAAAGTGGCATCTGCTGGGTCAACACGCATCACCGCAATGATCCGAGCTCTCCGTGGGGTGGTATCAAGAGCTCAGGTGTTGGAAGCGAGAACGGGATTGATGCTTACAATGCCTACACAACTTCAAAGAGCACTATCATTAACTATGCGACGGCGGAACAAGGCCTTGGGAGCGATGACTGGTTCCGAGAAGGTACTTCGGAGGTGAGGTATGGATGACTAATACCACGGGATGACATTGTGAGGCATCTTCTATCGTCAGTGTTGTCTCTGCAAATTCATCTCCTGACATGTTACACGATCGCGTCACAACGCTATATGCAATGTACATTGCAACTGTCGGCGTTGGCCTACAACCTTCACTCTTCCGTGTATATCCGGGTTCCTCCAATGAACTTCTGGAATTTCCTTTCAGTACCACAGTCCGTTTCGCGGGACATGACATACCCTGCTTACCCAGCAATACACACGATGAACCCGCGCACTGATCACTTTCGGTCTATACTCACGGCTACTCGTGCTCCGTGTCTCAAGGTACGTGACAAAAACGGTCTTCTAATTGAAGCGCCCGGACACACTGACTCCAGCTTCTTGGGCAACGAGTGTGGAGAACTAGACCCGTCAAGCCAGATCGCTGTCAGCGCACACATCACTCGTCAACACGAAGGCGACGTTGAACCGTGTGCGGAGTGCACTCAGTTCCTAGATCTGGTTCATATGTGTCTGGCTAAGAAGCCAGCGACTGATGATACAGATACGCCCATGCCAGACTTCAACGCACCACCTCCTGTTCCCCGCTCGCTGGCGAGTGTGGCACAGGAAGAAGACGATAGGTTCCGCTTAGCCCGTCAAGCCTGGATCGCTTCCAAAGTCCGTCAAGCTCCCACTCCTGCCCCCAAGGCCACGCGCCGGCAAGACGACATAAACGACGCGTCCTCCACTACCCTTCAAGACTGGGCAACGTACGCGTCCCACGCCGATATGTATGCAACACTACTCCGCAATGACCACCTTTCATGGTTTCTGAACCTGTGTTCGACTTGGAATTTGCGCGACTACATCCTCAACCATCGATGTTCTTTGAACTGGCGGAAGGAGGTTGTGCCGGATGATGCCAAGAAGGAGTGGAAGATTCTCAAGGACAAGGCTAAGACTGAGAATTTAAAGTTTGAAGTGGGGACCTACAACAACACTGACGACGATGAGGGTGTTGATGGAACGCCTAAGCGCGTGCCGGTCCAGATCGTTGCGGCGGAGCTTAGGAGACTCTTTAATCATAGTGCGGACATGAATAGGGCGTATATGGATAGTATGACTTGGCTTCCGTTGTTTCGGAACCGTCGTGGTCAGGATGTCGAGCATCTTGAGTAGATGTAGACACTGCAACTCAGCGCATTCACACGTGAGCTTCAGGCAGGCGGTACCATTTCTGTTGTATTATAGTGTTTCTTCGTTCGCTCACGGGCCATGTCGCAGACGCTCAGGCGTCAACACCTGAACTGTTCTCTTTCCTTTTCTTACCAAAAATATCAAAATATTTGTAACTAAACACATTCTCAAGCTTGCATGCTATTAGAACCTCCCCTCCTAGTATTGTCTCCAAAGGCCTTGCCTAAAGTTACTTACAGACATGCCTTACTTCTCCTATGTTCCTGCAAACCTATATGACTCTATGTGTCTTCTCATCTGAATTATTGTTGGTTTAGTCTATCATACTTGTGCTTCCTAACGTAACTATACTAACATTGCTCTAGCTCCTTTAAGATACCATCCAGATCTACAACTACAGCTTCCACCTAAACTTTCACGTTTTGGACGTCTGGAGGGGGCGGAGAGTCCCGTGCATTTCCAAGATGATGTCCTCCAACTTCATCACCGCCGCCATAGCCCTACCACGTTCAAGGAGAACATTCCCTTCCGCCTCGAACTTCCCATGGTCAAAGTCTCGGACCTGGTATAGTGTCACCATGGCGGTTTTCATACTCGCGTTGGCGTTTTCCAAGTCATTAGCGATGATTTCGTAGGCCTTGGAAGTGACTCTTGCTAATGTGTTTCGAAGTTGTTGGATTTGGAAACTCTGCTGGTGGGTTAATGAGCCAGTCTCTTTGTTGTTGATCTGTTCTTGAAGCTGGATTATGGTGTTGGCGAGATGGTCTTTGGATTGGTCGGCCGACATGGCTCGATGTTATGGGGGTGGTTAGGTGCGAGCAGTAGGGAATAGAAAGGCGACCGAATGTATCCTGGAAAAGCAAGTGAAATGCTGTAGTCTTATAGCCTCACTATGTTTTATGATTGGTGCTGCTAGACAATCGCAGAAGACATGTGAATCATCTGACTTAAGCGTAGTAGAGGCAATGATTGTTGTGGGTCTAAACTTGAAACACATCATCATACGGGATAGCAACTTTTCAATAGTTTCATAAGCTTCCGCTTGTGATGTTTACTTCATCGATGCAGTGCATCCTAACCATTAGCCTGTTCCAGACAAATCTCGTTCAAAAGCACCACAGTAATAGAACAACTCTAGTGAGTGAACAGCACCGTTTCGATCATCACTTAAACCAAATGGTTCAGGGGAGAAACGAGAAAAACAACAGGCCTAATCCAGCTACCCTGATACCGTAAGCACCAGTTGCGCTAACGCGGACCCTTCTATCCAAAAGTTTCATAGATCCTCGTTCTCCAAAGGACTGCAAAGTTCAGCAAATATCCGCTCAAAGTCCGCTTCAGCTTTATATGCATTCGCCCGTAGTACCTCCATAGCCGCCCCACTAATAGTATTACTAGGCTCCCCGTGGCCTGTTATAGCCTCCATGAGTTCCTCTGAAAACCTTTCGAACTTCTTCAGTGCTCTAGAGGCTTAACCAAATTTCTTTTCCACAGCCGACCGTGCCCTGGCTTTCTTCGAAACAGGCGGCCATTCGATCCCGGCTTTGAGTTTGAGTTCGAGTTCGCTGAGAGATTTTTCGTGGCTGGTGACTGCGTGGACGAATTGAGCTGATTGGGCAACTGCTGCCATTTCGGGGGGTCTTTTTGTATGAAGGGGTGTAATAGAATGATACTCTGAGTTTGCGCTAGGAGGCTGCTGTTATGTATGTGCGTGGAGAAGTTTCCTCGCTTGAAGGCTTGTGAGCACAATGACTGTTTGTGCGTGACCACGAGTTATTGTCAAGCAGCTTCTCAATGGTCTGCTTTTTACGATTACGTACGCGGTTCTGAAAGAAGCGTCAAGCTTTCAATCTCCTGATGATATGCAAGCCACAACTCGTGAAACAAATCTTGTTAACACTTTGCCCATCATTCCTTGAAACAAGACGCTCATAAAAAATACAAAACAAATCAACACCATCCATTCTCCCTCATCCTTTTCTCTTCGTGCACGAAATTAACCTCGCCCCGTCATCTTCCTCAACTCCACTAGTAACCCTTCTCCCTCGCTCAACCCACCCTCCATCTCCTCAGCATCCCGTTCAAGCGCCCGTCTCGGATTCTTGGTCTGGGCCTCAACGACCATCGACATGTGGTTAAGGAGGTAATGCAACTTTTGCAAAGCGTATGCGAACATCATCATTTCATGCTCAAATGAAACCATGTCTCATCCGGTAGTAGCAACGCTAGTTATCTCCTTTCTCGTGCGAAAGGGCCTTCAAAGAGCTCGAGCTGTGTGTCGACGTGCCGTATGCGGTCTGCGCATGATTTGAACAGGTGAGAGGTATGATTCCGGGACGACATGTTTGTTGATGCTGAGAGACACTGGTTGATGGAATGTAGACTTACCTGCTCACTAAAAGATAGTGGAAGTGGGAAGCTTTAGTGTCATCCGGAAGAGTGGTATTTGTGACTGGTCATTGGAGTTTGCTCACGGACAAGCATCGAGACCTCATGGATATATTTCCCTTTGCCTGGCTGTTCGGATGATTTCTCCATGCACGCTGTGACAAGATAATAGAGTTGAAAACACTAACGTTCGCGGTCTCCTCAAACACTCATGACTAGCTCGCAATCAACCCCAGAAGCTCGTGGAAGATCGAGCCATTGCAATTGTTTTCGAACTAGTAGCCTGTAAGATACTATGAGTTGTGGAAACACGATGAGTGCTTTAAGTGGATATGTTGTCCAATGACGCCTCGGGCGGTAATTCCAAGTTGCTCGGAAGCTAGCGCTCACGTGATAGCGCGTTCAGCGACCAAGCCTTTGCTTCCACCTCAGCTTGCGACATAGCTGTTTCGGTATTGGATCGAGGCGCACTTTCAATGGTGAAACTTAATTCCCACGCGAAGCACCGGGGGTTTTTCTTAGTATTACCCGCAATCGTGCCGGGTATCCATCTGCTCGAAGACTTCCAAGATTCCCGAGGTCCTGGCGCAATACAAGATACCTACTGAGTATGCCTTTGCCAGGGTGCAGTAGGAAAGAGGGGAAGGATTAAGAGATTGCGACTTCTCCGGGCTGAAGACTTGAACTGCATCTAGAGGTGCAAAAAGAGGTCGCATTGGACAGCGACAAGATCGATGCTATCGAGGTCTTCATCATGATCGGAACGCCAGGAACTGGTCGAGCAGCATGATATCTGACCAGTACAAAAATGACCAAAGCGCCGTGGAGCTGGGAGGATCTAGAAAGTAAGGACCTGCATAGAAGACAATGAGGTACCCACCGTTATCAAGCGCATCAGCACGGCGCCGCCGATACGAAGCTTGCGCTCGCTTGATTCGAGCAATCGCGTCATACCAACGGGCCAAGCATCATTACCGGCGCAAACGAGCAACTTCTTTGTGCATATCTAGGCCGGGTAAGGCAGGTGTGTAGAGAGTCAACCCGTGCCGTATCGAGGCTGCCCGTACGAGGTCCGCACCACTTCGTAGTTTCCATCACGCAATCTACTCTATACGCTGAGCGACTTGTAAGAGATGAGGGTTGAACTGCGAATGCGAAAGCCAATTAAGTATTTCGATCTGCCTCTCTCGGCGCGCCGTTTTATCCGCCATCGGTCTGTGGAAGACTGGTGTCCTTTAGCGATGGGTGGCACCAGCTAGGCACCTTAACACGAACTCTGCAAAGCGTACAGCGCCAAGGCGATTAAAGGCTGGGCATGATTGTGGGACTTGTAGGCCGAGTTGTGATTGGACGAGGTAAGAAACACACCTACCGAGATGAGCCTTGGTTTTGCGTCCGGTACTCTAGGCCAGAATAGGAAGGAGACATCGTCAGTTGCGTCCATCTATCGACGTCTCCGGATTAGCATCGACCGCGTTACAGGAAAAAAATGATGGCATCGCCGGTCGAGCAGCCAACGAGTATCTCACCCATGTTCAGGTACCAAGCTGGCAAATGGTACATGGCCGGGGTCTGCGTAGTATCCGGCTGCTCGTCACTTAAATAAGCTGGCTGCCATTCCTGGGAGCCCTCGTCCAATTGAGCTTTCACGAAGCTGGTCGCATTACAAATGGCGCGTTACCTCAGTGTTGCCGCAGCATTGGCTGTCACCGGCGCCGCTGTGCTTACACCCGAGTGTGTAAACTATGTCGTTCTACGTGCGATATGTATTGACAAAACAACAGGCTTCTCCTCAGCACCGTTCGTCGCACTGCTGCTGATCCCAGCCCCGATGGCTCGGTCGCGCTATTCTCGTACTCCCAGTACTCCTTCGAGGAGCACGCGAGTGCGGGCTCTGGCATGAACCTCATCGACCTCAAGACCGGCGACATCACCGACTCAGGTCTCAACGCCAGCGAGATCAACGAAGTCGTCTGGCTCCCAGGCACCGAGACCGGCATTATCTACATTAATGGCACGAACGAGGAGATTCCGGGAGGTGTGACCCTCTGGATTGGCGACATCAAGAGCCCAAACACCAGCACGCTGGTCGCTTCTCTGGACGCGCCTTACTCTGGCCTGAAGGTCGCCAACACCTCATCTGGTGACCTTCACTTCCTGGTCAACTCCATGGCCTACCCCAACGGTACAGCCGTCAACCCGGAGACTGAGGTGACGCCTGCTTCGACCGCACGTTACTACTCGGACGTCTACGTCCGCCACTGGGACACCTGGCTGACCAAGAACCGATACGCCGTCTTTGCCGGCGCGCTTTCGGCAAACAACAGCTATGCGCTGTCTGGTGCTGGAATGCGCAACCTGAACCACGGCATTAATTTCACCGCCACTCAGTCCGAGACGCCTATTCAGCCCTTCGGCGATCTGAGCGACTATGATCTGAGCCCCGACGGTTCGATCTATGCTTTTGTCAGCAAGGCTCCTCAGCTCAACAAGGCCAACTACACCGCAAGTTACGCCTACGTTGGCGCTTTCGCATCGTCAGAGGCCCCTGTTGCTTTCAACGGGCCTGACTCTGAGGCTGCCAAGGCTGGACACAAGGGTGCGTCTGGACTGCCTTCCTTCTCCTGGGACAGCTCCAAGCTTGCCTACGTTCAGCAGGATGAGGACTACTACGAGTCGGACAGGTGGATCCTCTACACTGTCGACGTTGCCGTTGAGGGCAGCGGTGTAGCCGTCAGCAACTGGAAGTCTCTGAGCGCCGGCTTCGACCGCTGGGTTCAAGGACCCATCATCTGGGCTGAAGGCGACGAGTCCATCTTCGTTACGGCTGAGGATTACGCTCGCGTCAAGGTCTTCAACTTTCCCATCACTGCTGATGAGAGCTTTGTCCCCGAGCCTCTGACGTCGAACACCACCGTCGCGTCCTACGCTGTCCTTCCTGACGGTTCACTGTTCGTGTCAGCTACCGCTATCTGGACACCCAACGAGTGGTACATTCTCGCCAATGGCACCAAGAACACTCTCTTTGACGCATCTCAGGTCGACCCGAACCTCGCTGGCCTCGGTGCGCACACTGTTTCCGAGTTCTTCTTCAACGGTTCCAACCCCGACTTGAAGCAGCAGCTTCACAGCTGGGTCATCAAGCCATCCAACTACAAGGACAATGTAACCTACCCGCTAGCCTTCTACATCCACGGAGGTCCTCAGGGCTCATGGGCCAACGGCTGGTCTAACCGCTGGAACCCCCAGGTTTGGGCAGACCAGGGCTACATCGTCGTCGCGCCCAACCCAACCGGCTCCACCGGCTTCGGGCAATACGTCACCGACTCCATCCAAGGCAACTGGGGCGGCTGGCCATACGAGGATCTGGTCAACGCATGGAACTACGTCAACACCAGCCTGCCCTGCGCCGACACCGTCAACGGCATCGCAGCTGGAGCTTCGTACGGAGGTTACATGACCAACTGGATTCAGGCCAATGACCTGGGCAACGAGTTCAAGGCCATCGTCACCCACGACGGCATCTCCAACACGCAAGCCGCCTGGGCAACCGAGGAACTCTGGTTCATCCGCCACGACTACAACGGCAGCATCTGGAACTCTGACGCGTACGCCAAGTGGAACCCGCAGAACCACATTGCCAACTTCTCCACCCCGCAGTTCATCGTGCACAACACCAAGGACTACCGTCTGCCGGAGAGCGACGGCATTAGCATGTTTAACATTCTCCAGGGCCTCGGTATTCCGTCCAGGTTCATGAACTTCCCGGATGAAAACCACTGGGTGCTGAAGCAGGAGAATAGCTTGGTTTGGCATACGGAGATTTTCAACTGGATTAACCACTATGCAAAGGGTGAGCCTTTGAGTGATACGCCGGTTGGGAATTAGGTTGCGTCGCATTAATGGGTTTGCGTAGCGTAGCATGCCATCATGATGTATAATGATAATTTCAAGATGACGGCGCGTTTCGTCTCTGCCATTCTTGTGTACCTGCGGGCGGCGTTTGTGAGTCCGATAAGTCGCCGGAACTTGAGAGGGTTGCTTTGGAGGCACTAAACCTTAATCCAACCTCGACTTCACACCTTGAACTGCTCCGCCAACTTGGTAGTGTAGAAACCGTTCCATGATGCACGTCAAATATGGGGCGAATAGAAGCGGTAGGCAACTAGCGCTGCTCCAGGATTATTTGCACCAGGTGGGTGTCATGACATCTAACGGTTAATGAGTGTCAGGATACGCTCACGACCGGGGCGTCTTCCCCAACACAAGACTAACCACAGCATCATCAACGAGCCTTCGAATTTCAAAGTAGGTAGGTAGCCACAGAAGCAATCTCTTATGCGTTGGAGGGGTTTTTTTTCGGGTTGAAACTAGGTAGCCTGGTGGTAGTTGACCCAACCACACACCTCCAACAAACTAGAACCCTCCCCCAGCAGCAGCAGTAGCAACATGCAAATAACCCTTCCTCAACGCATTCCTCAACCCGCCATCCACATCCATAGCCAAACCCCTCATCTCACTCCTCAGCCCCGTGTCCCCATAGCGATACAATTCATTCACCTCCCTCGGCACCCCGTTGTCGACATCATCCCACTGTCACAGTTCCTTGGCCAACTTCTTACACGCTGCCCTCTTTTCTGCATTCTACCCCGCCGGGAGTGAAGTCGTCTTTCCCATCCTTGACAGGAACGACAGCAGATACGCAAACGTGTGACCGGTGAGGTATGTCTGTTTGCCCAGACGCGGGTCCGAGATCATGCCGCGGTTCTGACTCCAGGGTTCGTGCTAGAGGCGGGCGGTGTCGATGACGAGGGCGCAGGTGGTGGGTGAGGAGCGGTTGGTGAGGAGGCACTTGGGGTTGTAGTCGGTGATCTCTAGGTGTGTGGGGTGGGGTGGGAGGCGGGCGGACGGGCATGGCTTGCTGGGGCCTATGTGTTCAGCAGTTAACATTGGTGTCTGGGACAGTTTTTTTGTTTTGGTGGGAGAAGAAAGATGTACTAGCACTGTTTCTTGTGGGCCTTCCAGTCTGATGTCTGACACACGCGGGAGCAGTAGGGAGTCCTGCAGTCGGCACAGCGGAGAAGACAACCTTCACGATAATTACTGTTCCAAGTGCCACGCCAAAGACATCCATCCCACTTTACCTGCCGCGGGCATCGGCGTGTCCGTCATTCTGGCTTTGACAAGACGTGGTTCAGTTGTCCAGTATCGTTGAAGAGTGAGAGTTGAAGGGGGTCTGATTTTATGTTGGTAAGTTTGTTGTGTGCGCTTGCATATACGCACGCGAGACCGGATAGCTGCAGGACGGCGCTTGCGCCACTTGTGTTATCTCATTTATTGTCTCTCTCGCAAGAACTTCTCAGACTTCTACCATTGGAACTATCTTCGTCAACTTCATTCACGTCACACATGGCCCGTTTTTGTTTTTCTGATGTTCTTAGCACGACACCTTCTCGCATGTTGCGTTCGAATGTTGAAGCTTTCTCATATTGGTCGATGTCTTTGCCTCTGCCTCAGAACTCACCGGACTATTCCTCACATACAGCCCATGGCAGGGCAAACAATCGGTGACGAAGCAAAGTCCCATGGAAATAGAAAGGAAATAGACATCGTGAAATGAAAAACGTTGTGGCCAGAAGACATGGAATAGTATTTATGGCCGTGAAGTACTTCATACCTATTTGAGCTTCCAGTCCTTGTAGCTCCACTTCTCGGATACCGTGTACTTCTTCTGCTTGGCGTACGGAATTTGTCTCCGGGCTTCGACCTTGCCTTGCAGCATCATGTTCCTGAAGCGGTCCTTGAGCAGGTTACCCTCAGGCTTGAGGAGTCGTAGCGAATCGCGGAGCTCGTCTGGGAGAACGACTTCGAGCGGAGCCTCCATAAGACTAGAACATGTCAGTAAAAGAATGGATGCAAATGGGCCGGAAGAGTGGCTTACGGAGCCTTGCCAAACTGCTTCTTCCTCAGCTCTACCTCCTCGCCATCATCCTCGGTTGAGAGCTCAGCGTTCTTGAGCGCAAGAGCTTGCTGAATGATAGCTCTCGCCTTCTCTTTCTCGTCCACGCTCTTCGCTAGCCTCTTGATCTCCTGCACTTGCTGCTCCTTGGCCTTCATCTTTTTATCGTGCGTGGCTTTCCGCTCTGCCTCCTTTCTCCTCTTAATCTTGTTCCGTTGGGTGAGCGATTTCCGCTCCGGCCTCTTCTTCTTGTTCTCGTTGTCCTCGTTTTCGCTGAAACCTTCCCACTCGCTCTCCCAAACGCTCTCTTCGCCGGAATCCGACTCAGATTCGACGGCGGCACGCTCCATACGCTCAGCCTCTTCACGAGCTTCTTGGAGGCGCTTCTTTTCTAGTTCGACAGCCTTGTCGCATTCGCGGGAGAACTCATTCTGCCAGTCCTCAAGGAGGGGGTTGTACGACTTCCCACCGGCGGGCTTGCGGACTGAGGGGATGGGTTTGCCGTCTTTTGCCTGGGAGATTGGTGCGCGCTTCAGGGTGATGGGCTCGACCTTGGACTTCTTCTCCTCCAAGAATGTGAATCTGGGGTCCTTCTTCACCTCCTGCACCGCCCAGGGGTCGAACTCAGCGTTGCCAGACTGTATCAAATCCTTCTTGACCTGTTCGCCGCCGTACGCGATTGCCCTCAGTCGGTCGTACTCTTTGCCCGAGACCTTGGCCTTCTTCCTCTTGCCATCGTCGGCAATGTCGGACAGTCGCTTCCGTGTGTCGACTGCGGGGACGGCGGAGCGCTGGGCGAGGATCTGGTCGACCTTGAGAGGCTTGTGTCGCTTGGCAACGCTCTTCTGGATCTCAGTGGAGCCGATGATGTCGACGGCGAAAAGTTGATCCGACGTCTTTTCCGCGATGACACCACTGCATAATGTTAGTATGTAGTAGTGGATATGCAGTGGATGCAAACATACCCAGATATTATCTGGCCGCGCACATCCTCAAGACCTGATTGAATCTGCGTGACATCGACATTCTTGCGCCAGGCCTTCTTGCCCTTGCGGCTGGGCTGCTTGTACTGCGCCGGTGCTGCTTCCGTGTCGGCCATGTTGTCTGGTCGCTGCCGTGTCGGAGTTGTGGGGTTGTCTGGTGTCGCAAAAAGTTCGAGCCAAAAATGCGCCAAAGCGGCGCACGGGCAAGACCCACTTAATCCCTGCCGCTCTCGGTAGTGTTGAACAGGGTCTGGCAAGGCCTCCAGATTTGAGCAGCACTCCTATCCATACACGACGCCCCACCAAGACACACGACCGCGACTTCCTCTTGTTCTGGACTTCCTTCGTTATCATCTTTGAATTTCCGGCAAATCTCCCTCAAAATGGCGGCATCCGGCTACTCCAATCCGTTGAAGAAGTTCAAGTGAGTGCAGTGCTCCGCAGCAGAGGTGGGGTTTGTACTGATGTGCTGTAGGCTTGTGTTTCTGGGGGAGCAGAGTGGTATGACTTCACGTGCTTTCACGGTATCTTGGAGCATTAGAGCTAACCCGACGATAGTGGGAAAGACGTCTTTAATCACCCGCTTCATGTACGACTCGTTTGACAACACATACCAAGCGACCATCGGCATAGACTTTCTCAGCAAGGTACGATACTACAGCCAAAGTGGGCGCTTTCGCTTTCGCTTTCGCTTTCGCTTTCATATTTGGATCTAACTTTGCCCTAGACAATGTACCTCGAAGACCGCACCGTGCGCCTGCAGCTCTGGGACACGGCAGGCCAGGAACGCTTCCGCTCGCTCATTCCCTCGTATATCCGCGACTCTAGTGTGGCCGTGGTCGTCTACGACATCACAAACAAGAAGACGTTCGAGAACACGCGGAAGTGGGTCGACGATGTCCGAGGCGAGCGCGGCAACGACGTCATCATCGTGCTGGTCGGCAACAAGACGGATCTGAACGACAAGCGCGAGGTCACAACGGCGCAGGGCGAGGAGGAGGCGAAGAAGAACAACCTCATGTTCATCGAGACAAGCGCAAAGGTCGGGCACAACGTCAAGGCGCTGTTCAAAAGGATAGCACAAGCCTTGCCGGGCATGGAGGGCGAGGGGCAACAGGGGCAGAGTCAGAGTAGGTTTGCCGCAGATGTGTCTACTCCCTGAGAGACTGTGCTAATCCAGGGTCTAGTGATTGACGTAAACATCAACCCCGGCGAGCCGGCGCAGGAGAACTCGTGCTCGTGTTAAAGGACGGGTAGACATGCCGCAGTCGACTTCGCTTCATTCGCGCACAGCGTATTGTAATTATTTGGGATGATTGCCGTCTGAGGGGTGGCTGTTCAGCAAGGCGTTCGGGGCATGGGCTGCATCTTAACGCCGGAAACGTGTAATCTGTAGTATACTATGACGTCAAGGGACAGCTGTCTAGGTATGCCACCGCCTGCCCTCGCCAGGTGCATGATGCGAAACCGGAACGCCGGCCATGGAATCGGCCAGATGGTGCTTTTACATATACAAAAATTGTTACATGGAGCCGTGATGGAGTGAGAGGAGCTTGAATGCTTGCTGAATTGAAGGCGGGAACAACTATGGTGAAAGTGTGTCTACTCCAGATCGCCTGCTGAGCCAGCCTCGGATGGTGTCTTGCTGCCGCCGACGGGGATGGACGTATCTACGGCGATCATCTCGGCGAGGATGTCGAGGACAGGCTGTGGGGTGTTAGGTGGGGTTGCAAGAATATGAAGTCAAAGAGGGGCCTACCTTGGGTACTGTCTTGTCGTAGATGTTGATCAGCTCCCTCGGGTTCGGGTAGACCTTGAGCGCGCGGTAGAAGCATAAGGCCGCCTCAACGTTGTCCGCGCCTGCCAAACAGTTAGCACCTTCGTCCACACGGGCCATCAGACGCTATGCCATACCCTTCTGCACCATGCCCTCGCCCTGCGCGACCTCCTGCATGAAGTACGCCTCCACCTCCTCCGGGTCCTTGGGGAAGCCCTCCTCGTTCGCGCTCTCGACTGCGTCCCGGATCGCCTTCTTCTGGTCCGCGCTCTGAGCCTCGGCCTCTTCCTTGGCGGCGCGCTGTGTGCGCTTCGACTCCTTCTTGAGCTGCTTGCGGAAGTCGGGGTCGTTTCGTCGCTTGTGGTCGAAGTAGACGGCGTATGCGAGCAGACCTGTGACGATGGTGCCTGCGCTAATCGCCGCGATGGTCGACGGTTTTAACGATGAGGAGGACATGGCGAGGGCGGGCGTGGGGGTGGGCGATGAATGGGTGCGAGTAGGCGGGAGGGAAGCAGTGGTACGCCTTGGGAGTGGGAGGCGATGACGATGGTGCGGTGTAGAGGTAACTTTTTCTCGAGGCCAGGGAAGGCACGATTCATCCAAGTGGGTCCGAGCTCACAGCTGTCGACCGCGGTTCCATCCCTGTATCAGCTGTCACCCGCACAGGACATTCACCCTCGCAATTAGCCCAGTACTAGACACACCTTGCAGGCAACATGTCAGAGAAACAAAAGGGCATCTCCCTCCGCAAGAAGCGCACGAAGAAGGCGGCGCCGCCCGTCATCAGTGCGCCGCGGCAGATCAGTGCGCCCATGCCCGCGGGAGTCGCAGCCGCCTCACTGCCAGCTTCCGGACGGCCCTCAATCGAGTCGAATCGGTCGCGCACGAGGCAAGATGTGCCGCAAGTGCAGATGCGGCCGCAGAGGCCCGACAAGACGGCGGACCTAGTCAAGCGGAGGTACTCGCAGAAGATCACTACACTACCCACCGACTTTGGAGATGGAGCACCCATGCCAGGCATGCCGCAGATGCCGGCCCAGTATAGGGACAAGAGCCAAACGAGGGAGGTGAGGCCTCCCGGGAGTTCGGATGGGCATGCATTGAGGGTCGATATGAAGGCGTTGAGGGACCCTGGCCTGAGAGTAGATCAATGTAAGGGCTGCATATAGAGACAATAAGACTGGCTTACTGACTAAGCATAGATGTATCCTCAATGCTCGCAAACGCCTCTGAGGAAGACATCCGCCGCTACCAGGACGAGCTCCGCAAGACCAAGCACCGCACCTCACTGGACCTCCAGAACAACGTATACCAGAACCGCACCCAGTTCATCAAGATCAGTAAGGAGGCAGAGAAGCTCAAGGGCGAGATGCGGACTCTCCGCCAGCTGATGTCCGACTTGACCACTACTCTGGAACAGACCGCCTCAGCCTCAGGCACGACTAACGATGCTGCCAGCAATCGAAGGGCGAACAGAAGCTCGATTGGAGACTTGAACCAACTACGAGCAGGGCAACTACAGCAACTCTATCGCGATGTTGAAGGCTCGCAAAAGTATCTCCCCCCGATTCCCGGCCGATTCATCGTGTGGAAGTCGACGAGGTGGTTCGAGCTAGACTCTGCTACTCTCAAAGCAAGGCGACGGGTGCGGCTACTGCTCTTGAACGATCACCTCCTCATAGCTGCAGAGAAGAAGGCGCGCAACGACGTCCCAGGCCAGCGCGACGGCAACCGGTCGGCGGTGGAATACAACGCCCAACGATGTTTTCCTTTGCAGGACATCCAAGTGACCAGGACGCCAGAGGAGCGCATCATTATCCGAGCTGGCTCTGAATCTTTCACATACGACACCAAGAAAGAAGACGGGGGAGACAAGACTGCATTCGTTTCCACGTTTCGCAAAAGCAAGGACGATCTCCGCAAGAGCCAGGAAGCTGAGGTGCAGGAGAAGGACCGGACGCAAGACTCGTACAGCCTCTTACTCTCCCGGGACCCTGCGCTCATGAACAGGACCGAGCTTTTGGACAACCTTTCGGACGGCATAGTCAACGATCCCGTGAATACTTTTGTCGACATGGATGGCCAGCAGCGAAACATCCGGTGGGTGGAAAGCCAACTCGATGATTTGGACATTGAAATTGCGCTTCAGCACTTTGAAGAAGCGGTCGTGAAGGTCGACCGCTTGAAGACTTTGGGCAAGAACATCAGAAGCAACGAAATGGCCAAGACGGTCGTAACCTACAAAGTCAACGAACGCGCTGCTAAGCTGGCGAATGTGCTCATCAAGCACATGGTGGAGCACAACAACTGGTTCACCTCCGTCAAGCAGCACGTAAGTTGGGTCGTCCAACTCGGCTTCGAAGACAGAGCGCGAGAAGCATATCTCCAAGCCCGCAGCAACCTCATCAAAACCCGCTCACGGTTCGTCATATCCCGTCCCCAAACTCACTACGTCTGCTAACCTGTGACCTCAGCCAATGCATCTTCGAGGGCAACCTCCCCGACTACATCTTCCAAACCTCGTACATCTACTTCACCATTATCAAAAACACAGTCGACATGTTCCAGAAATGCTTCCCGCAACAACTCATGTCTGCGTGCGTCAAGTGGGCGAAAGAACACATTGATCAGTTTAACATCTTGCTGAAAAGACAGTTGAGTAGTGTAGATGAGGGGGGCAAAATGTGGAATGAGTGTTTGAGACTGGCGCATGAGCATGCGAAGATGTTGAAGCAGGTTGGGTTGGATTTTTCGGAGTTGGTCGGTAGTGGGATTAGGGATGCAGACGGGGTTGGTGGAGCAATGGGAGGGCAAGGGCAGGGGCCGATGGGCTTGGGCTTGGGGATGACTTCCTAGTCTTTACGAGCTGATGGGTAAGGAGATTGGGGCTTGAGGTGGTTACATACCCCTGCCACGCATAGTATAGCCTGAACTGAAGGAACTTTTGCATGACTCAAAACTCCATAGTAGCCCACCCCCCCCCCCCCCCCCTTCTGTCCTAGGTATCCGTGAACGGCTGTCCATCCATGTTCATGTGGACGTAGGTAACCGTACCAGAAATATAGCCAGAGTTGGTTAATTCCTAAGATCAACCACCCCAACCATGTCCTCAAACTCTACCCGCTCGTGCAAAGCCAGTTATGAAGCCCTACTCATAAGCACGTTAGCGATTTCCTTGACATGGCACGAACACTGCGCGCAGCCATCCTCGCAGTCGTTGGGGGGGTGGGAGCAGACGCTGAGGAATCCAGCGGGCTCCGCTGAGAAGCACTGACTAGGATATGTATGGAGGGATGAAATAGATAGGGAATTGTGAGCTTCCTTGTGGGGAAAGGGAAGGGATTTGAAAGAGGGACTTATAACCATTGTTCCTCTCGTTCTCATCACCGGCATGTTGTTTGCCGTTGACGCCACGTTTCCCGTGCGCATCGTAGAAGGGGTCGTGGGCGCCCTCTCCCGCAGGTTGCTCCTTCTTGATGACAGCAGCCTTGGTCTCGCATCTCGACGTGGCCTTTACGCGCTTGCTCTTGACATCCGGCATCTCCTCGTCATTCTCAGTCTCGGGCTTGGACCTGCCCTCCATCTCCACTTCGTCGGAGGCGACAACGGGCTTCTTCCTGGGGCTGGCGCGCTTACGCTTGGGGTTCAGAGTAGCCGGCACGTCGTCGCCGGAGGATGTGGTAGCCTTTTTCTTCTTGGGCATAGCTTTGGGCTTGACGGGCGAAGTAGTAGAAGCGGCAGGAGCGTCGGCACCTGCGTCGATGGCTTGCTTTATGCGGGAGTAGCGCTTTGAAGCTGCTCCCGTGGTGGTGTTGCTCTTTGCTGCTATCTCAGCCCAGTTGGGAACCTTTATGGGGATGTTATGTTTAGCTGACTCTTCTGTGTGTGTGTGAAGGGGGGTGTAGTGCGCGAAGCAACTTCAGCTAAGACTCACCTGGTCATTATTATTGTGCTTGACACACAGCCAGAGGAACTGATACGTCGCACCGCCGGAGCCCTCACCCTTGTCCATGGACAGCTTAAGGCGAGACCAGCGCTTGGAGGCGGCGCCCTTGTTGAGGCCGAGGGCGGCGCCGACGGCTTGCCAGTCGATCTATCGTGAGTTAGAACTCGGGTTCTAATTGAGTAAATTTGGAGCTGGAAGCTATGGCACGTTGACAGACGGGAGGCGGGATTAAGTACTTACAGTCGGGTTGCCATTGTTGGTGAGGATGAGGTAGAGATACTGGACGTTCTCTGCTTCGGTAAGCATCTTGAATACCTCTTATTGCTACTTCTTTCCTTTTGTTTTGGTAGCGGTAGCTTGAGCTGATTTGACGGTTTGATTTGTCTCGCTGTAGATGGTTGAGTGTCAGAGCAAGAGAGACGCAAGACAAGAAAATTCAGCTAACACCACTTATAAGACAGTGGAGGCAGGTCCCCATAAGGCAGCAACAGCACGCGACACGCTACAATAATTAGCGTCTTTCTGTGCGGGGTTATATAGATTAGTGGTGAGGGCATGCCTGAAGATGTCTAGGTGAAGGTGGCTCATGGCGAGGGAGTACGGGGAGAGGAGCGGTGGGTAGAATAGGCAGGATAGGAGGGCCTGAAGCAACAATGGATAGGCATAAGGCTGCATCTTGAGTAGGGAGCATATGAGACGCGAGGAGGGGGGGTTACATTTGAATATCGATGTTGATGATAATCGAAGGAACGACGCACCAAGCATTTGCAAACTCCTCGCTGCGGAGAATATGTATGCATGCATTCAGATAATGGAACGAACGTCGCGCGACGCACCTAGCATTTTCTGTTTGTATATACTCATGGGTTGGTGGCTATTGAGAGCAGGTGCTACTTGATGGGCAATCAGCCGCAGCAGCAGCCGCGAGGACCTCAGTTATGGAAGGAACAGGTGGCTAGTAAACAGAGTATTTAGCGCCGCATCTCACTCAAGAAGAATAACAACTTCATACTTCATCAGTGGCTACGTATAACTAGCCCTCCTCACAACGATACCGAGATTCGATCGCAAGTTCCATCCTTTCCACCCAAGATCCTATATTCACCGACTTTACGGCTTCAGCACTAACTTGCCCGTCGTCTTCCTGCTCTCGATATCCTGCGTAGCGCGCACAACATCGCTCAACGGGTACACATCGTGGATCTTGACGTTGAGACCATCCTTCTCGATAAAATTCCACAGTACCTTGGCGGCGGTTTGCAGTTCCTCGCGCGTAGCGATGTAATTGAACAGCGTAGGGCGGACGAGCTTGACATTCTTCGCTGACAGACGTCTGTCTCCTTATTAGCCCTCCTTCTTTCCCGATAACCCACCACTATGCATCGAGTTTAGAAAATAAACAAAACTTACGTAATAGCAAACCCCTCCACCGGCCCTGACGCATTACCAAAACTGACCATCGTCCCCTTGCGCCTCACAACCGCTAGCGAGCTATCGAATGTCGACTTACCCACAGAGTCGAACACGGCGTGAACGCCTTCTCCGCCGGTGATGTCAAGTACCTTCTTAGTGAAGATTCCGCGGTCCTCTTCATGGTAATCCAACAACACTTCCGCGCCATTCTCCTTGGCAAGGTTACGCTTCTCTTCCGTACTAGCCGTAGCGATAACCCTCGCCCCCACCGCCTTCAGCAACTGACAGAGCCACAGTCCCATCCCTCCTGCTGCGGCCGTTACCAAGATCCAATCGTCCTTCTTGACCTCGTAAGCGTCTCGGATGAGGGTTATGGCTGTTAGCGCTTGCAAAAGGGAGGCGGCAGCGGTTTTCGTGTCAATGGAGTCTGGGATGGGGATAGTGTAGTTAACAGACGCAGCAGTGTATTCTGCGTACGCGGACGGCCCCATGTAGGCTACCCGGGTGCCAGGGGCGAGGTCGGAGGGCGCGTTGGGGCCTATGGCGGCGATTGTGCCGGAGCCTTCGCGGCCGAGGGTGTAGGGGAATGTTGGGGGTTTGTAGACACCCGAGCGGAAGTAGCTGACGATTTAGTCAATAAAGATGCGTTTAGGATGTGTTTGGGGGGTGTAAGAGGGCAGTTGGGGTGATGTGCTCACGTGTCGAGGTAGTTAATGCCGATGAATTCGTTCTTGACGAGGACCTCGCCTTCCTTGGGCTCGGGGACTGGAACATCGGTTTTGTACTGCAGGACCTCTGTTCCGCCGGTCTTCTCGATGATGACGGCCTTCATGGTCTTTGGGAGGGACGACATCGTTCTGATACCGATGGCTCCTGGTGCTATGTGCGAGTTAAGGGATGTGAGTCTCGCGGATGCAGTTGTGGGTTTGAAGAGTAATTGAGCTGAGCGTGCGACGTGTGAGGCTAGAAACATGAATCACGAGGCTTGGGTCTGTACTTTGTGTTCAATCGAAGCTTAAATACTCGAGCTTGAGTTGTTGATGATAAATACACGGTCATACCCAGCGAATTGACAACCCCGTCCGTCTATCTCCGGCAATGGCCGGGTAGCCCCGAGGCTCTCCAGCCGAGTAACCCCGAGGCTCTCCAGCCGAGTACTACCCGGGCCTGGCCCGTTACATCTCTTTCTTAAGAGAGGACTCCCATGCTCTCCAGAACAGTGGGAAGAAGTCTCCCTTCTTAGGTAGGATGGTCAAGTGGGAAAAGTGCTTGACCTGGTTCTCTTAAATTTCCTGTTTTGGCAGGTTATAAAATTTGTTGATTGCAGTGCTTAGCTTCCCGTGGGCGCTGACAACCCTTGTGTCTTTGAGTCAGTGTACTGTACGGCACATTGAACTTACGAGCATATGACCTGTATGGAAAGTGTTCTCCTGGTTCCAGCAAATTGATTGCTGCAATTGCGTCATCAATCGGTGCCATAGTGGTAGAGTTACAACGTGTTGAAATTTGGTGCTTGTTTGGTGTTTTGGTGTTGGTGAGGCGTTACGCGACATGGGGCATTACGCGCACGGGCACGGTACCGGTACCGTAGACATGGAGACCCGCCGTTCCGGAGGTCAAACCGGAAGACGGCTGGAAATACCACCACTCCAACAGATGAACCGGCAAACACCCGGAAATACCCGGGGGACTATAAAGGCAGGAGAGGGACACTAGATAGCCCGTTATCAAATCCATCTGATTCTTTCTAGCAACTACCCTCAGGGTCAGTCCCTTACACAACGGCCCGGCCTAGGGTAGGCCGCATGCCGTACTTGTATATAACTCCCTTACAGAGCCTGGACAACTCCTTAAGGATTTGTCTTAATACAAGCCTATACCTATATCTCTGATTTCTGCCGCAAACACCTTACACTGTGTTGCGTGAACTGATACCAACAGTGTGTAACAGAGGCATCTCAGATTTGTTGTTATGTATGTTGCATTGATTTGCATAACGTCTGGGTTCTCCTTAATCATCTTGAAGCTGTGAGGATGTGCAAAGAATAGGTTTCAAATGTGCCCATGAGCATCAAAGTCTACCTTAAAGTAGTACTTTAGAATAGTGCCATCCTCTTGTACTTCTTCATGCTTCTCTAGGAAGTCAAGAAGCGCCTCTATCATACTCCTGCCTCTAGGCTCTGTTAGTCGTAGCTTCTGGATCTCATTATGGACATTGCGCTTTGTTACATTAACTCCAGAAGCAAGCAGATCATCAAGAATCTTAGCTACAGTGTTGCGTTGTTTCTACTGTTGTTCAATACAAAGTAGAGTAGCAATGTTGCGCTTCTAATGCTAGACATAGGCAAGCCTACCATATGAAGCGGCCTTGTGATTGTGGCAAGGAACAGTGACTTTAAAGAACCAACCAAATTCTGCAGTCTTGTCATTCTTGCCCTGTGTGCATTAAGCTTCCCATAGGCATTCTGTCATCATTGAAGCGCTATGATGCTTCCCAGAGCTCTTATTCTTGTATTGTCAACTACAAGCGCATTGGAAAAGAGCTGAAGTGACTTCTCTCCAAGGCGTCTTCTTTGAGGCCTTGTTCTTGTTGCAGGTTTTGATGCTCATGGCAAACCCAGAGTGCAGAAAGAACATATTCCAGGCATCATTAACATCTGTATGTGCTTCTATGGCAAATAAAGATGGTATGTTGGCATCCTCAGGGAACACCCATCACTTGTCAGCCCTTGTTGGGTCAAAATCTGATGGAAGCTGCTTGGTTTGGGCCATTTGCAACAGTGCTTATGGACGTCAGAAAGGTAGAGAAGATTGGTGTATTAGAAGCGCTGTATGACTAGCTGACCTTGTTTTTCCACAACCACACTGATGTGAGGGTCCGTTTGACTGAGGGGTACAACCGGAGCTGGTAAGCTCAATGTATCGTACATAGTTGGGGAATACAAGGTTGTGTAAGGGGCCGGACCCTGAGGGCGATAGCTAGTGTAGAACCAGATGAATTTGATAGAGGCCCTAGGAAGCAGAGCCTCCGGCTACTTATACTGCTCCGGTAAACCTAGCCGGAGAGCTGATGGCTCCGAGTCTGCCAAGCTGAGTTCATACCACTGACCGGATTAGGTCCGTTAAATGTCAGGGCCTCCTGCCCTAGCCAAGCAGAGCTTCCAGCTACTTATCCTGCTCCGGCTGCTCATCAACCGGAGAGCTGGTGGCTCCGAGGCTGCCAATCCGAGTTCTCATCATCAACCGGGCTGAGCCCGTTACAGGTTGGTTATCTAGGATGAGTGAGATCAGGATCCGGGGGTTAATACTTAGACAGTAGAAGGGTCTCTCTGCATTGAGTATTGAGGAAGTGAGGTAGAACAGTAGTATTGCTATCACTTGATGAGTTGAACACAATTGTGCTGTAGGTGTAAGGGGGCAGACCCCACAGCCGCACCGATGACGATGCGCAGATTACTGATCCAAAGATGCCTGATGAACGAAGTGGAATTGCTACCAAGCTATGGAGGGAAGTGAATTATGATATATACAACTGGGGATTGGGCGGGGTACGGGCCAAACACGGACCGATGGAAACTGTGTAACAACACTGACGGGAATCGCATGACAACAGCTACGCTCACAGCGTAGTGCGTGTAACAGGCTCAGCCCGTTACAGTCACTGTATTATTCAGGACGCCCTACGTATTCTTAAGAATGACCCATCCGAATAGAGGCTGCCTTCTGATAAGCCAACGATAATATTATGGAGACATGTTGCAGACCGTGCCGACTACTTTCATGTGATACAAATTGAGCATTGTAATCATTCGCAATTGCTGCAACAACATATATGCGAGACGCAGCTGCGATTCGGTGATTCAGCGGGTTTGGCAGTGACGCCATCCCATGATACATTTTGGGCAGCCACATGCAAGGCAGCAAAACCTCAGTTTAGCGACTACGTCTTGTCATTCAACAGGATACTCGCGTTCATCTCGGTAATCGCTTCCATCAATCGCAATCCATTTCTACTCATCGTATTACTTTCCAAATGGCTGCGGCTCACACATACAACCTACTTGATTATTCCGAGGATATCACTTCCTTTGACGAGTTAGACAACTACGCCCAAGCAAACTTTGAAGAGGACTACGCCAAGCTTCCGGATCCTTCTACATACAACATCACAAGAGCCTTCTGTGGGGCCAGGCTCTGTATAGGCGAGGCTTCATCGTCTGCAGTCCTCAAAAGTCTCACATATTCCGGCGATGACACCCTCGACGTATGGGCAAGTCTCGATCACCGCTCCGGAGCCCTGCTGCTCACTATCGATTCATTCCGCATAAGACCTATCCACTACAACGAGATCAAGCTTCTTGAGCCCTTCTGCTGGCTTTGGCCGGGCATTGCTAACTGGATCGGTCTCGACAAGCTCGATGGCTTCGTTCGTTACGTGTTTCTCGCTAGAGGCTACCCTGCGTCTCTGGAGGAGATGCCATTCCGTATCCAAGAAGTGTTCCCCCAGATCTGCTCCGACATTGCAACGGCTCAAGACATGAAGAACATGAGGTCGGTATGGGAGGGTGGCGAGGTCAGGAGAGACCAAGTCTACAACAGTGGCTCTGAAGATGGCGAGCATACGGAGGAGGCTTCGGTGGGAATGCTGGATGAGGTGAAGACGCCTGATGTCGCTGTATGTTGGCCGCCACATATCTTCTTCCTGCATTTGTTAACACTGCACAGTCCGAAAGCCGTATGCGGGAACTCGAAGATGACTTCAAATCTTTAACAGCTACTCTGGATGCCATACATGAAGAGCGAGATGCGAAGAAGGCGAACAGACGAACCACAACGGGGAACAGTGAAGACGATCTTCAGGCCGCGATGGAGGAGATATTTGATCTCGCTGCTGAGCTTGCTGCTGCACTTAAAGAAGCCGACAAGTGGAAGAAGCAATACGAAAGAGTGAAGCAGGCTCTGCACGTCGTTCTTGAGGATGTGTTTTGAGGGAATGAGAAAGGTCATGGTTGATATGCGGAGCCTGACCAGGAAGTGGAAGGCATATTGGTGAGATATAGGTACACAACATAGTGCTGAGCACAGTTCAGCGCAAAGATAATTGACGTTCGCAATCGTACGTACCTGTTATCGTGCACTCTGGGTGTCCTGGGTTGTCCTGAACATGCTTCACCTGGGAGATGAAAGAACACTGAAGCACTCTACGTTCAAATTGGCTAAGAAGGTTCTAGCAATGACGCAAAGAAGGACAATGGCCTTCCCAAAAAGGGCAAGCGCGCAAACGCGTGAACGCGTGAACGCCCAAGTTTTCTTCCACCACTCACCTTTTACACTTCCAAAAGCTACACCCGCTATCGTGGACAGCCCTTCATGGGAGATATCCACGCTAGACGCCGCTACTTTGGAGGAGCCGAAAACGTACGCTCAAGCGCATTCCGCAGAGGACTTTTCCCAGCTTCCCCCACCCGAGTACTAGCATTTTCGCGCCCGGAGCATACGCAGTTGAGGAGATCCGCTTAGTAAATTGATTTCTCGTTCAGCGTCAGCGGACAAGGCCGAAAAGTCAATGAGTCGGAACCATCATTCGCTTACATCAACCCTGACAGCGGCAAACTCACATTCAAGCGATCGGAGTTCGGTTTCCTGAACTTTGAAAGCATACGCTTGTACGGGCTGTTCTGCTGGGTCCATAGAATCGATCAGAAGGGAGAATACCACGACTGTCTGGACGCCTTCATCCGGTACTGCTATGCTTCGGCCGGAAAAGCCATCTACTTCCAAGCCTCCAGCAATGAAATCGATTGCTTTGGTTGTCATTTTCGGTAGGCCTGTTCCAAGATCGTTCAAGAGCAGAACGCTAAGAGGATGGTGATGGGTGGAAAGGAGCAGGCAGGAGGCCATGAGGGTAAGTGTACTACAGGCAAGTCTTCAACCACGTACTAAGTTGACAACAGGCAAGCCAGACGTCAGTCAAAACCTTGACTGGATGTGTCGACACTCCGAAGGCTCTAACATACACTCAGCTAACTTAGCGCAGTTCGAGAACCGCATCCAGCTTCTGACCGCAGACTTCGAGGGTTTCCAGGAGCGCATGCCTATCGAAAATTCGAATAAAGTTATGGAGTGCGAAAATGCGGTGGATGAGGGGGAGCTTCAGGACGCCAAAGCTGCCCTTAAGAAGGCGCAAGACGAGATTGTTATGTGAAAGGACAAGTACGAAAAGCTCGAGAAGGTCATGCTCCGCACGCTCGGTGTACTCAAGGGGACTGAGTAAGCATCCGAAGTGATGAAGAGCTTGAAGAGAGTGCGCGGATGCAGGAAGTGGCGTGTACGTACAACGAGAGCTGTCAGTCGACAGCTTGCCCGGGTCCAGTCGAGATCTTCCAATAATGGAGCATAAATGTCTTTGACACTTCCAAGTATGTCCATCGTGCAGGTGAAACGAGACTGAAGACCATTCAAGGTCAACCGAGTGAGTGCTGCCCGAGACATGACATTATTCTGAGTGAGCCCCTGCACTAGTGACGATTTTTTTGAAATGAGTGGAATCACTAAACTATTGCTCCTGGGAAACCATATGTGTGAGTGGACATATCCAGGTCTTGAGCCTACGATGATGTGATATGTTTTTCAGTGGTATCAGTCTTCTTCGTACCTAAGACCTCTTTACCGAACTTCACGCCACATTGTCAGATGTCTTACAGGTGGTCTCAGACACCCTCAGTTTGAGATTCCGTGTCTTTTCTCAGCTGTCTATCGTGACATGGATGTCTCTCTCAGCTGCAGGTCTTAGTAGTTTAAAAGCGCAAACATATAAGATGTATAAAACCCTCGGCTTAGTGTTAAACATCTTATCTTCAGACTATTCCAAACAAGAAGACTTCCCTACCCATTCCATTCCAATGGCTACCATTAGTAGCCCAGCTTACGACAAAATCAAAGCTTCCGCGGGGGAGAACTTCCCAGATGCGCTCCGCCACCTTCCTGATCCGCGAGGATATGCCTTCAAAACGGGGCCCCTGAAGGTCCGTGTCAAGATAGGCACGCTATCAGGCAGGCCCGACGTAAGCATTTGGGCTAAGCCATGGCTTTGTATCGGATTTATGACACTGTACAACGATAATGATGAGAAGCTTTCCGCCGGGAGCGTCGTCCTAGACGCACCCTTCGCTTATCTGTGGGACGGCATTGATGGAGAGTGTGTAAACCAGTTACCGCCCAAATTCGATGCGTTTGTGCGCTATTGTATAATAGAGAAGGGCTACCCGGTCGATTTAGACACCTGGACGATGCTCTTCGCGTACGATTTCACCACGACGTTCCGGCAGCTGTGCGAGGAGACCGATTGGAAGGAACACTCCGGTCATACCGGGGATGATGCGCCTCCATCGACAGTGGAAGGGCAGTCCATCGTGGTTCAGACATATCGATCCTGCGTATGCAATGATAGCGACGAGGGCTTGGAGGATATCCGGGCGCTATTCACTATCCCAGCATCGCTTGATCAGCAGTTCGACCGCCTTGCCCAAGACTTCGAGGCCCTCCAGACTCGATTCAGAGCGGACAGCGAGGCTCGGCAGCATGAGAACCACGCACAACGCAGGCAGATGGAAGAGGCAGGGTTATGGGAACAGAAGTACAAAGACCTCAGGGCTAGGTTGCAAGATGTTTCCGAGAGCGGGTAGTCGTTTATGGGAATAGTATCAGCCAAGGGCATCATGATCCTGGCGATCAGCGTTTTTTCTTTTCGTCATTAGCGACCGGAACGGAAGCTTGATTGTGGTGGAGGTATGTAGAAGATCACTTTACTCATATTACCTGCACAGTGTGAGCAATGAACTTATTTGTCTAGGACATCGAACTTCCCTGAAAAGTCCGGAATGATCTGCTAAGTATTACCTGCCGAAGCAAAGTCACAGAGCCGGGATACGGGATGAGGGAGATCTGAAGTGTCTCGCATGATGGCATTCAGGCTTTCATTACGCTTTCGTCATCATTCCTTTTCTAAGCCTTGTCACTTACTGCGCTCAAGTAGCGAGCGTCTAATGTCCATGCCCGTCGTCGTCACCTCCACCTCTCTCCTCCGGATCCAGCTTGATCAAGGTATCAATGCGCATAATGGCCACACACGCCTCGACTGCGGACTTCAGCTGCTTGACCTTGCTCATGCTGGGTTCGAGGACACCTGCCTTCAGGCAGTCGTGTACCTTGCCATTGGTCAGGTCCAGGCCGTAGTTCTTGTAGTTCTTTGACTTTGCCAACTGCTTAGCGTCTTGGGAGGAGGGGTCTGAGGGGTTTACTGTGCGTTGTGAAAGGGCGTGTCGTGATCGTAGGTTGGCGACAAGCTCGGTGGCATCCTTGGCTGCGTTGATGGCGAGGGTCTTGGGGATAGCGAGGAGCGATTGTGCAAAGGCAGCTATCGCAAGCTGTTCACGAGATCCCTGGACATGGTTAGTTCTGACATGGTACACATAAGGAATTTGGAGATGACTCACCACTGACGTTGCCCACTCTTCCAAGTAGATGTGCAGAGCAGTCTCGACAGCACCTCCACCAGGGACGATGCGTCCACTCTCGAGCGTCCGCTTCACGGCTGACAGCGAGTCGTGTACCGATCGCTCCATCTCGTCTAGGGCGTAATCGTTCGCTCCACGCAGGATGATGGATGCGGAGGAGAAAGCCTTGGTGCCCTTGACCAGAATGCACTCGTCGTCGGAGATGCGCTCTTGAGCCACCTCTTCCGCGTGGCCCAAATTCGATGCCTCAAACTTCTCGTCACCGTTCAGGTCAGACAGTGTGCTGACCAGGGTCGCTCCCGTGGCCTTCGCTATCCTTCGCAGGTCCTCCTTCTTGCACCTTCGCACGGCCATCGCGCCCTTCTCGATGAAGTGCTTCAAGCAGAGATCGTCAATGCCCTTGGTCGTCATGATCACGTTGGCGCCGGCCTTCAGGATCATCTCGATGCGCTCGGTGACAATGCCAGCCTCGCGCTCCCGGATCTTCTCGAGCTGTTCAGGGTCGTCAATGGTAATATGCACTCCCAGCTTCATTCGCTCCTTCTGCAGGTTGATGTCCAGACAGGCGATCTTGGCGTCGGTGATGCGCGTCTTCATGGCTTGCGAGGCGACTGTGCAGTTCAACGCGTAGCCTTTGACCAGCGTAGACTGAGTAGCACTCTGGCCGTGTGCCTTCAAGATGTTAACTGCCTTGACGGGGTACTTGATCTCCTGCTTGTTGTTTGTCATCTTGACCGCGGTCATGGCGTCCACGACCATGTTGGCGAAGAAGTCGGAGTCGGAGCCGATGATCTTGCTGGACATGGACGTCTTGGCAATGTTGACCAGCGAATCCCGACCCAGCGCATCGACCTTTGTGCTGATGTTCTCGTTCATGTACTTGACCGCCTCCCTCAGCGCCAGCCGGTAGCCCGTGATGATGGTGGTGGGGTGGATCTTGTTCTTCATGAGCTCGTTTGCCCTCCGCAGCAGCTCGGCAGCTATTATGACGACTGAGGTCGTGCCGTCGCCGACTTCCTTGTCCTGTTGTTGTGCCAGGTCGACGAGGATTTTGCCTGCGGGGTGCTCGATGTCGAGCAGACTGAGGATGGTAGCGCCGTCATTGGTCACCGTGACGTCGCCGATGTCGTCGACCATCATCTTGTCGAGGCCCGAGGGCCCAAACGAAGACTTGACGACATTCGAGATAGCCTGGGTCGCGAGCACATTTTGGTCACGGATGTCCTGCCCGCTGATTTTCTGGCCGCCGAGGACTGCACTGATTAGTCATTTTCTGCACTCATTCTAGCTCCGGGACCTTACATAGAGTTCCCCCACTGCGTGACTGTTCGAAGATGCCGGCCATGGTGTCGTGCTGTCGCTGCTCGCTTTGTTGTTGCTGCCTCGACGCGGCCCAGAAAATCTCCAGATGCCCGCATCGGCGAAAGGTAGCTCCGCCATCTGTCGCGCTAAAGTGGACCCTTGCGCCGATGACTCGGCCCTCCACATATTTGGTTGTAGACTCACACGACGCCGCGCAAGGTAGCCCGCCAATACTGACGCCTTGTCGAGCTGTACTGTACACCACTCTGTAATTGTGTGTCATCACACTGCTCAAGCTGACCGTCTGACTCCCCGTGTTGCAGGTAAGCAGCCCCCATGTACATTTAAATATACCCCGCCTGCCCCCCCCGCCAAACATATCCAGTCCTACACCAACAAGAACAACATGGAAATTGGATGGGCGGCCTATACCAACCACAGGACTGGGGAGACCTTTGCCATTCCAACCGTCGTACTCATCGCTTTTAGTAGCGCTAACAAGCCTACTGTATAACAGATTCACAATGGCTGAAGCCACCGCAGCCGACGGCAAGATGAAGGATCTCTCCATCTCCGAAACGAAAAAGAGTAAGAAGGACGGCAATGCCCAGAAGGCTGCCAAGAAGCCCCAGCAACAGAAGAAGAAGGTCAGAACAATGGCTTGAATTCGTCTTAGCGAACACTATTTTGACTTGCGATAGATTGAGGGATCGGTGCTCATTGGCATCGATGTCGCGAAAGAAAATGATTTGGGAGACTGGTACCAGCAAGTCATCACAAAAGGGCAGATGATCTCGTACTACGATGTCGCTGGATGCTATATCCTCGAACCCTCTTCCTACGCCATCTGGGAGAACATCAAATCGTGGTTCGACGCCCAGATCAAGACGCTCAAGGTCCGAAACGCATACTTCCCCATCTTCATCAGCGCGGATAATCTGGAGAGGGAAAAGGAGCACGTCGAGGGCTTTGCTGCGGAAGTCGCCTGGGTCACCAAGGGGGGCAAGTCCGACTTGGAGAAGCCCGTCGCTGTACGCCCTACCTCGGAAACCGCCATGTACCCCTACTTCGCTCGTAAGATCCAGTCGCATCGCGACCTGCCCCTGAAGCTGAACCAGTGGAACAACGTCGTTCGGTGGGAGTTCAAGCGTGAGTTTGACCCTGTACCTCCTCTGGGTATATCTAACATTTGCAGACCCCATGCCCTTCATTCGATCACGCGAGTTCCTGTGGCAAGAAGGCCACACTGCACATCTTACAAAGGAAGAGGCTGACGCCGAGGTCTTGCAAATCTTGGAGTGGTACTCTGATGTCTACCAGAAGCTCCTCGCTGTTCCTGTTGTTAAAGGAACCAAGACTGTCAACGAGAAGTTCCCCGGCGCCGACTACACCACAACTATCGAAGGCTTCATTCCTGCCACGGGTCGAGGTATCCAGGCCGCCACATCTCACTGTCTCGGTCAACATTTCTCCAAGATGTTCAATATTACCGTCGAAGACCCCACCGCAAAGGAAGCCGGCAAGTCAGAACACGTCCACGTGTGGCAGAACTCATGGGGTCTCACAACGCGGTCAATTGGTGTCATGATTTTGACCCACGGAGACAACCGCGGCCTAGTCATCCCCCCTAGGGTGGCTGAGATCCAAGTTGTTTTGATCCCCGTTGGTGTTACAGCGAAGTATGCTTCACTCTCCATCTAACATTCACTGTGCTCACTATGTAACAGGATGTCTGCGGAGGCCAAGGAGGACCTCTACAATAAAGTCAAGAAGATTGCGGATGACTTGCTTGAGGCAGGCGTTCGCGTCGAGACCGACTACCGCGAGGGCTACTCTCCTGGCTGGAAGTTCAACGACTGGGAGCTGAAGGGTATTCCTCTGCGAATCGAATTTGGCCCCAAGGACGCTGAGAAGGGTGTTGTTACTACGTCCCGCCGAGACATCGACGACAAGGACGCCGCACGTGGCACCATCAACGTCGACAACCTTGCACAAGAGGTTCCCAAGCTACTCGAGCAGATCCAGTCGGACATGTTTGACCGAGCTGACAAGACCTACCGAGAGCACCGCATACAACTCACCAACTGGGACGACTTCGTGCCCACCCTCAACGGCAAGAACGTCGTCCTGGTTCCCCATTGCGAGGGCGACAAGTGCGAGGACGAAGTCAAGGCTAAGAGTGCGAGGACAGCATTGGGCGACGGTGTGGCAGAAGACAAGCAGGCTCCTGCTATGGGCGCCAAGAGCTTGTGCATCCCCTTCGACCAGCCCGAGGGCATCGAGGCCGGCAAGACCAAGTGCATCAACCCCGACTGCACGACTCCTGCCAAGCAGTGGATCTTGTTCGGAAGGAGTTACTAGTAACCTGTTGTCGGTGGTGGGTGTCCCTTTCGTGTTTGAGTATTTGGCGGCATGGAGTTTACGACATGGTATGGAGAAGGATTGTCGTCGCTACACTGGCCATCTTGATTTGCAATTTTCGATTCAAATTCCAAGGAGATGTAAAATCTTTTAGGTCTTAGCTATGTCCCACTCTATTCCGTGCGTGATTTCATAATGTATTGATAACAATCAGGCAGCAAACGGTGTGTGTGGGTCGGCAAATGAGAATCGCTAATATGAAGCAGGCTAAGAGCCTTTGCACACGGTGAAAGATAGTGCTATTCGCTGTCAAAGTCACGTCACCTGTACAAGGTGCCTCCACTGTTGATCACAGCTGAGGTGTCTCACTTTCCTGTTCACCTGTTCACCTGTTCACCATGTTTTTCCTCAACTTCGACTCATAAACCCGCAACATCACGCCAACAATTCTCTTCCAACTCAACGTGTCAGAGCGGTGCTTGAAGCACCTCCCGCCACCATGTGCCATAAACTCCTCCAGGTTTACGCTTGCGGCCACCTCAAGACAGTCTGCACCACGCCGTGCCCTCACGCCATCGCAACGGGTCGCCAGATCCCCCAGGACAGCGTCGAGCAAGAACTGTCGCGCTCAAACTCTATAACATCCTCGCTCGCGCCATCCAACGCCTCGCCGGTCTGGTGGACCGATTTGCAGAACCTGCCCTCGCAGCGACAGTCACAAGCTCAGACTCCGAACACGCCAACACGCCCATCCCCGCTGAGAATAGCATCGCCCCCAGCTCAAAAGCCCCGAACAGGTCCGCCGGCGGCGCCACCGTTTCATTTCGTGACACCAGGCCAGCCTTTTCCCTCACCACCGCCCGGATACCCGCTGATCAGTCCCACAACCTCTCCATCACCAACCTCGCCCTCATCCTCACCCTCATCCACAGCAGGCCTCAACGACGCCTTCCCAGCACCCACTTCAGCAAATCCCCCCTCTAGACCCACGCACCCCATGGCCTCGACATTCACAGCACACTCCGAAATCGACGCAACAACCGTCGACCCAAACTTCTGCGCCTACCACTTTCCCCGCTACTTGCCGCAGAATCGTGCGCCGTGCCTCGCGTGCTATTCACAACCGGAGTGGGAGAGGGACAGGGATAGGTGGATGGGCGCATATCGGGAGACGCATCCTGGTGTGAATACGGAGCACTTGGAAGGGTTGACTGGGATAAAGAGGATTAGGGAGGGGTTTGGTGGATAGGGAGGTGGGAGAGGGGCAGGAAAAGATATGAGGTTATGGAGAAGGTGGTATGCGTAGCAGAAAAAGGCGTGTGTGAGTAGAGCCTGGAGAAAGATTCGAGACGATCGAGAGCAAGACAGCGTTTAAATTCAAGACCCTGATGAGACTGGGAGAGGGATTGAAGATTGAGACTGTCCTCGCACTGATGGAAGAGGCAGTGCTGAAGAATGAATTTGAACATCAGGAATTTTGAATACCCAACTTTGGTTCTAATACATAGGCTTCGTGTGTCATGTTCGCATGTACGCATAAGTCATGTTGTCGGTCATGCCATCTATGCCACAGCATATCCAACCCTCCACATCTGTTTCGCACGAAACTAGCTCGTGTCCATCTCATCGTCCCCCTTCGTCTCCTTCTCAACCGTCTTCTTCACTCCATCCAAAAATGCCTTGACCGCATCCGCACCACCAAGCGGCATGCCCCCACCGCGCATGAATCCGCCGTTCTCGACATCAATCTTCAGCGCCTGACTAACTGTTGGTAGCGCACCTGTCTTCAGCGCCTCAGTCAAGCTACCCAATGCAGCTCTCAGCTGGGGCGCCCTCAAGATCCTGCCCAAGACTTCAATCTTCTCATCCCGGCCTAGCGTTTGGATAGCCATCTGCGCGGTCTCAGAGTTGGGGTCGATTTGGTCGACGTCTTCTACTTCGGCTTCAAGGAGGAAGGGCGTGGTGGGGAGTTGGGCGCAGAGAGCGTCGATGAGGGCATCGGAACCGTTCTGGACAGTGGGGAGCGTGTGCGAGGGCCAGAGGAGGTCGAGAAGGGTGGTGAAGGAGGACGAGGTTTGTTGGGATCCACTGCTCGCGTTGCCGCCTTTGAGAGAGTTCATAAAGTCGGCGACAATGGCGGAGACGTCGCCTGATGCGGCTCTATCGAGACGTTAGCCATATGTAACCAAGTTGAAAAAAGGAAGAGCAGCAAGAGCGCCGTGGCGGGGCGAATGGAAGACGTAGCATGTGATGCTTGATTTCTATTGTTGTACATGAGCAGCCAGTGCCAATATGCCATGTATGGATGGACTTATGCTTCTTCCCAGAACGCCGTACCGTGACAGGATATCTTTTGAAGTTTTTAAAGAGGCTTCGGTCCAGTCTCCCACAGCAGCTCGAACTGTGGCGGTAATGTCGACCGCGCCACGACGCCGCATGCGATGCAAATGAACGGAACCTACGCTCGGCCACCATCAGCACCGCCTTCTCGAGAGCCTTGACCCTCTTCTCTGATGTCACCGCCTGTAGCATCAGCTCCTGCGCCTCCGGTGCTACCGCGGCGGTCTCGGCTGGCAGATTGGTCTGCACCTTCAACATCTTCCATGAGATCGTCGCCGTCGTTGCCTGCTGACGGGTCCGAAACACCAGCGAGCTCGCTTTGTACGTCGATCTCTTCTCCATTGAGTAGCATGTCGACGATCTGTCCGATCTTGAGGTCGCGCTGGCTGAACCAGCTTGCATCGCCGCGTGGGTGTTGCGACTTTGCCTGTAACCAGAACAGGTAGCGCTGTGAACTCGAGTTGAACTTCAGGACGAAGACGCGGCCGTTGGTGGGTGACTTGACGTTCTCCGAGTCTTCGACGGAGTCTTTGCCGGTGTAGGGCTGGAAGGCGCCGTCGCCGGGGATCATGATGAGGTCGAGCTCGGATTCGTCGAGGGACTTGTTGCGGGGCCGCCAGCAGAAGTGCACGAATTCTGGATGCGTGAGTAGTTGTTAACGGCCGTCCAGCTGCTGACAAACCATCTTCGCCCTGGTATAGGTAGACATAGCCAGGCGTCTGCACTGGCTTAACCGTCTGGTTAGTGCCATCTCCGCGCTGCAGACGTCAGTTTTGCGGATGTATCCAGGATACCGTATAGTCTCATACATCAAGATTGCACTGGCCCGCCTTGAACGTGATGAGCGGCTGGATCGACATGTTGGGTGTGGTGTTGCGGCAAGACGCTGGTGGTGAGCTGCTTCAGTGGAGCTGGGGCGGCGATGATGCGGGATCACGTAATCACCGGAACAATGGTCGGCCCGGCCACGCGTGTGATTGGAGAGCTTGGCGCTCGCACACTGTCGAAATCGCTTCTCAGGTCCGCGAGCATCACCAACATTCCGGGCAACTAACGACACAGCATAACGAAATGGCGGCCACCAACGAGGACACGAAACCCACCTCCCAGAAGTTCTCCAAGGGCGAGAGGTCGATACCGCACCACTCGCAGAAGGCTAGCAAGTACTACCCTGCCGTGGATGTCGCCGTCCCCAAGAAGGTACGTACAGTCTGGCGGTAGCAAGGTGCAATGTGGCAGAGGGGGGCTGCAAGACCCGTAGGAGCATCCATTGCTGCGACAACAATGCATTGCTTGGGGAATTTGGACATCACTTGGAGCTCCGCTAACTGCGACCCAAGGCCCGCAAGACCGTCCGCCCTGCGAAGCCCCGTGCGTCCCTCCAGCCCGGCACCGTCGTTATCCTCCTTGCTGGCCGCTTCCGTGGCAAGCGCGTCGTCGTCCTCAAGCACCTTCCCCAGGGAGTCCTGCTCATTACCGGTCCCTTCAAAGTCAATGGCGTTCCCCTCCGACGAGTAAACGCCCGATATGTCATCGCTACCTCTACCTCGGTCGATCTGAACGGCATTGACGAGGAGGTTTTGAATAAGGCCAGCGAGGACGGCTACTTCACCAAGGACAAGGCTTCCCGCAAGCCGGGTGAGGATTCGTTCTTCAAGCAGGGCGAGAAGCCTGAGGTGCGTGGACACGATGACAGTGAGACGCGACAGTGCTGACATTGCCCCAGAAGAAGGAGACTTCTAAGGACCGTGTCGCAGACCAGAAGGCCGTCGACAAGGCTCTTTTGGCTACCATCAAGAAGGAGGCTCACCTCATCGACTACCTCGGTGCCAGCTTCAGCCTCCGCAGCTCAGACAGGCCCCACCAGATGGTCTTCTAAGCGACGGATCATGACGGGGCATTCGGCGTTCAGTGCATGGGATGAAAGATGACTTCGGCTTTTCACAGCCGTACTAGCGAGACAACACCCGCAGAGGCATGAGAGCCAATTTTTTTCATGGATGGTACCGGCTATACATTTACTATGACTTGTAACGAGCAAGCAAATCAAGACAGTCCAAAAGTGAACATTTGGTATTCGCTTGCGTGATGTCATTGGGCGTTTGATGGAGCAACATTGGGTGGAAGTTACTACTGATGCGTCAAATAGATCTACAGATTATCTCGCATTGCTCGACCGATCATCGCGACGCTACCAGTCTCATTATGAAGCGATTGATGAGATGAAGTGAGATCAGGAACGACAGCTAAACGAAGGGTTCACGAACCACCAACGCAAGTAGAACCTACCAGCGTGATCGCTCTACACACCCATACCTACATATGAACATCCAATATGACAGTCGTCCCTACTGAACAACTCACTTCTTCCCTCTCCCCTTCCTAGCTTTCCCACTTAGTCTACCTGCGAACCCTCTCGTAGCCTCCCCCGCTCCATCAATCGCTCTACCCGTCCTCCCCTCAACATTATGTTTCTCCATCTCCGCCTTCAAATCCTCCACAACATCCTTACCCAGCGTCGTCCCATGGCACCAATCCAACACACCCAAGCATCCAAAGTTCCCCTCACCCTCACTCATCATGTGCGCATCGCAGCGTCGCGCCATACCCCGCAGCATGATGGTCGATGGGAGGGCGTTGTACCCTGAGTACACGAACGTTTCCTCGAGGCTGAAGACGGCGATGAGGATTAGGTAGGTGAGTATGTGCATCCGGAGAGCGATGGCAGGGAGGTAGAGGGGCAGGAAACGGTGGAGGATGTGGCAGATGGGGTGGTCGAAGTTTGCGGTGAAGGAGTAGGGGATTTTGATGGAGTGGTGCCAGGTTTGGTGGAGGGTGGAGAGTTGACCGCCAGTGGGTGAGTGCAGGATGTAGGTGTGTATGTAGTATTGCAGGAACTTTATTGATGTTAGCCACCATGCTCCAGAGCAGTAACTGAGAGAATGCCAACTTACGTTTCGCGATAACAGCCCAATGATACCGTGTTTTACCATCGTCCATGGATTCGGTAGATGATTGAGGCCCCACTTACTCCCCTTGATAAGTAGAAGACTTCGCATCTGGAGCACATCCGTCACCAGGAACTCAATTCCAGCCTGCAATGCGACCGTGAGTAACACATTCGCACAACTCCATGCCACCACTCTTCGCACCATCTTACTCCCTCCCTTCTGATTACTCGGGATTCCCCATTGTCCCTGGCTCTTGAACTCTGTTGCTAGACTCGGCACACCAATATCGAATAACAGGAAGATGAGGCTGGGGATTATGTAGAGAGATAAGCGCAGCACGAATGGTGCGACGAGCTCTAGCTGAAGGGGAGAGTATGTGGCGGCGATTGTTGTCCATGCGACCGACAAGAAGATGAGATTTAGCCCGGTAGACCAGGAGGATAGCATTGGGATGGCGAGAAATGAACCGAGTGGGAGGGCGATTGGGGCGAGGAGAGAGGAGAGGAGCGCGCCCATGTTGGTAGTATGCTACGCAGTAGAATTTGCAGGCAATTGATGTAAGGTTAGCGATGGCAAAGTGTGCGCATTATCATGTGAAACGTGGGGATTTGGCGCGCGATAAGATGTTTGGTGTTGAGGTTGGTGAGCGATGACGTAGATCAGCGTGAACTTGGTCATGGCTGTTTGCGTGAAATAGGCGAGAGTTTCCATTGCTCTTACAAAGACTCTTCGCATGCTCTACATTCATGTTACGAGTAAACTCGCGGAGATGCTCTTCACATCTAATCTGCACAGCCTTGTGTAACCGAATCCTTTAATGCAGTTCAGCCCGATAGGCCTTGGTTACACTCCATATTACCAACAAATCCCAAGAGACTCTGTGGACTTTTACAGCCTCTTCTCACATACGAAGGGAAATGTAGGGGTAACACTAGGTAGGTTTTGTTTAAGAAAATAACAAGAACACGCGGGAAATTTGAGAAGTAGAAGGCAAAGGAGAGCTTTTTGAATAGCAGTGTGGTACACAGACAAAATTTAGTTGTTTATTGAGCTATTCAGCATATAATACTTACTCCTGTAGACCCTTGTTATTTTCCGTCGTATGTGAAAATAGGCGGTATAATTGTGTCAGATTCACAAACTGTTAGGGTGTCCAAAGTATGTTAACGCAAACGACACCTGAAGTTAATGAGATAGCAAGAGAGCTTCGTTGTGTTGCGGACGGGAGAACGCAAAAGCTACATGCCCATGTGTGCGGTAAACAACTCCCGCACCGGTCAAGAACCCATACAAAAGCATTTGTTGTCGGCAGCGCTCTGCCAGAAAGGGGATATGCACAGCATGGTGGCTGACGAACGGACCTATCACTTCGCAGCATAAGCGAGATGGGAATTGCTTCTTGTTCAGCTCGCTACACCATGTCGTTCAGCCTTGCGATGTTGGGCGCTATTTGGTGGGAGGGAGCAACACTCACAAACAAGAGAGGGGGAAGCATGGATATAGATGAAGATGTCGTAAGAGCTTGGGAAATGATTGGGACAAGGCGACGTGTCCACGACGTCCTATCGATGTACTGGCGCTCATGTTGTGACTTTACCGTCCTACATATTAGTATGTGGATACCTTTCGAGTACCGAAAGCTCAGCCTGTCGGGTGTTCGATATTTCCCTCGTATTAGATCCACATACATGCAAGCCCACGGGGTATCTCCTCCCCTACGGCTCAGCCTTGTTGCAATTCTCGTAAAATCGCACCATGTCCCCCACACGCTGTTGGTATGTATTTAGGTACGCGCTCCTGCTGCTCGCGCCATATTTCGCCCATCATCGCTGTTTACTCCTGACATACCCACGATGAACTTTCAACTCTCGAAAATGCTGGTGCTTGCCATTCTTGGCAGTGGTGTGAACGCTGCGGTACTTACCGCTCCGACACCCACGATTACTGCTGCACCATTGGTGGCTCGGGATGTCACTACAGTCGGATACATCTCCACGGGAACCTCTGGCGGCACGACACTCTGTGAGTATTTAAGCAACTTTGCATTTACCAACGAATGCACCATAGCTGACTGAGGTATTAGGGGATACTATAACCGTGAACGAACAAAATCAGGTCATAGCAACATCAGGGAACCTCTGGAAAATCTGTGCGCCAGGATCGCTTTGCGACTTCTTCTCTTGCAAGAACGATTACGCTGTGTATCCCTCAAGCTCGTTCTACTGGTAAGTCGTAACCTAACCTGGTCAGTTTGGGATGAATGTTGACACTGGCGCGTAGTGGAGGCTCGAACGAAACATGCAGCTCTTACGTCTTAGCAACGGACGTATACGACCACGATCCTCTCACGAACTATTGGTGTGATGCTGCTACGGAGACTGGTGGTATCATCTACCAGACAACGCCGGATGGTACGTATGTGCACTCGGTTCTATAACCAAGCAGTCAACTGATGCTGTATACTTAGGCACTGAAGACATATCAAGCGCCTTCTTCACCACGTACACTCCTTCTGTAAAATCTCTTTCAAGCTCATCAATCCGCTCCGCAAACTCCGCATTCATTCCCACTTCCACACCAGGCCACGCGCGAAAGAAATCAACACCAATTGGCGCCATCGTCGGCGGAGCAATCGGCGGCATCGCCATCCTAGGCGCCACAATTTTCGCCGTCTTCTTTCTCCTACGACGAAAGCGCAACCGCAACAATGCTCAACTTCAGCAGCAGCAGCGACCTGATACTCAGTATTACCCACAACAGCCGCCACAGGTGCAGCAGATGTCTCCACCGCAGGTTTACGATCCTAATGCTCAGGTGTCGTATCCTCAGGGTGCGTATGCTCAACCGTCGTACCCGCCCCCGGAGAAGATGCCGGCTGTGGCGAATGCGCAGGTCAATTCGTATTATGCGGATAGTGGGGCGGTGAGCCCGGTGCCGCAGTATTCGCCGAGTCCGATGAATACGGGTGGCATGGGAGGTGTGCCTGCGAACGTGAATGAACTTCCTGCGCAGAGGATGTAAGCAATGAAGAGTGATGTGAGGCTGCGGCAACGCTTGTTAGTCCCGGTGGGAAGATATGTATACTTGCGCTTTACAATTAATCTTCTCCAATTCATACATGGGTACATCTTTGCTCCTAGGGGTGTAATGACTCTCTTGCCAAAAGTACTCTTGATAGTAAAATATTCCTAGCCTACCCATCACAGTTTAATCTCTTGTATTTGTGTGAGAAGAGGCAGTAGTTGGGGACTACTCCGTATCAATTCCACCGGCCGACCTACATCCGCTGTCACTCAGGAGCCCTTCAAGATGAACACCGGCCCTCATGTTGTTAACTGCTCATGCCGAAAATATGTTTGAAAGACTACCAAGAACATGCATCGTTCGCTTCGTATCATTAGATCACGATGACGAGGGAGGCCCGGAAAGGCTCGCGCGGCTGCTCCCGGGTCTTGGATTGAGGTGGTCTGTGTAATTCCCCGAGTGGGTGTTAGACTAGAAAACTCACGACGTTTAGAAGGGGGCAGCAAAGTAATAGATACCTATAAAGGTGTTTCATGGAGTCGTTCAATTCCATGCCAGGAGCCGTATGAGTCGTGAACTATGCTCGGCGTCACGGATATTTAGGCGGTGCTGCCCTTTTGAGCCACGCATAGTTACCGCAAAGGGAAGTAACATACAGGAACATTTGGCAACGACTAATCAATAAATGCAGCTCGAAGAGCCGGGTCGCCCCCCATACTGTCCTCGTTGCTATACGAGTAATGATATAGGAAGGGGTTGTGAAGCGTAAGGTTCTAAACGTAGCTAAAACAGGGCTAGCACGGGGTCCAAGCTCGTTGCAGCTAACGGGCCCCGGCCTCGCGGCCATCCCTGAGCGCGTTGGGCGGGTGCAATTCGCGTCGGGAGGCCGATATCGAATTTAACACGAGCACATCCCTTCTTCTCGACATCTTGTGATCTTTTGGATTCTTGGCGGCGTTTCTTGTTCACACTCTCGCCCGTCGACGCGGAGGTGCCGGAAAGCGCTCGCATTCCAACCATGTACTGAAGATCGAAGTTGCAGGATCAATCAACAACCGGCGCGGCCCCTCAGGAGTGCGATACGAACACGGATCTGGTTGCGGTACTGGGTGCGACAGTGCGGCTGCGTGCTGCAGTACGGCAAGATGGAGTTTGGGTCCCAAACACAGCAACAGCAACCGGGTCGCTCCTTCCCCGCCAATGCGGCTACCCCGGCGCCCCAAACCTTGAGGTCACGGCGGCGCGGCTCTCTCCCGTCGTCTGCAAATAAGCGCGCGTCGGGGTATATACGCACTGCGGCTGCCTCGCCCCAGGTCATCTCGTCGCTGATCGATCAGCTGTCGGCCATCTCCATCCCCGCGCACAACCACTTCGAGAACCTGCTCGTGGGCTACGACGACGGCCCCTCCGCGCCGACGACGCCCAGCGCGCACACGCATTCGGAGAAGAACTCGCTCGTCGGGCATGATGGAAGCTCGCTGGACCAGGCTTCCTACTACCATTCCATCCGAGACCAGAACGACATGTTTCCCGACGACGCATGCGAGCCGCCCGTCATCCGCACGTCCAAACCGCCGTCGGGCCTGTCTGCCCTCACTGCGCCGAAGAAGACCAGCAAGCCGCATTCCCTCAGCAGCTACATCGGACGCAGCGGCGGTAGCTCGTGCTCCATCCACTCGACACACTCGAACCGCTCAGCGACCAGCATCGGCAACATCAGCATCGAAGTGGCACCACCGCGGCAGCCCTCGGGGGAGAGCACGCGATCGTCGGCAGAGAGCAAGCGCAGCGCGAAGGGATACCGCAGTTTGATGTATATGAGCTCGCGCGAGCGACTCCGCCAGAAAGAAACCGAACGCCGGCGCGTGACCGTGCACACGTTCGACGACATACCGTCCCACGACCCGCACCGGAAGGCCGCAGCCCAGCTATTCCCCTACGAGGACACGATCAAGGAAGAGCCCTTTGCGAAGGAGGAGCCACATCCTCTGGGGAGCGAGACAGCCAGATTCGCGCAGCGCTACAGCAGCCGGAACAGCAGCCCACGTCGGCTCCGCATCAACTTGGTCGATGGTCCCGACGGCGAGAGCCCATCGGAAAAGGGAATAATACCGGAACGCGGATCATCCCTCAAGTACACGGGAAGTCCACCGCGCAAGAGCAAGAAGCGCAGGTCTGGAGAACAGAGCCGTCACAAGTCCCGCAAGACAGAAATGGCTGGCGAAGAAGCAGAGCAAACAAATCCGGTGTCGGAGACGAAGAGCAAGGGTTTGGATGAGTTGGAACAAGAGGAAAATGACGTCGCCCAAAGGATACGGGAGCTCCGAGAGCAGAAGCTGCGGCGAGACATACTAGCAGGGAAAACGCCTGCTGAGTCAGTGGCAACACCACAGAAGCTTACGCGTGTTTCATCCGTCCCCAGCACTGAGTCCTCCCCCACCTCTATTGTGTCAAGCGTGTCGGAAATCCGTGTGCAGGATCCGACAAAGGCGCACAAGGTGCTCGGAATATTGCACGATACGACCCTGGTGCAGAAGCTAGCAGAAAAGCCACGAGAAAAGCGGTTAGAAAAAACTGAACAGGACAAACGCGAACTCTCCGTGACACCTCAAACAAGGAGCGTAAGCCACTCGCGGCATCGAAGTCTAACAGTAAATGATGGCGATGATCTTACCCCGCTTCCCATCAACTACACTCTTGCGCTTCAACGACTCGAGGAATCAGCGCCATCAACTCTTTCAGAACCAAGTCGAACGAGGCCTGTTACAGCTCAAACCTTTATTTCGAAGACAACCAAGTCGAGCAACGGGTCGGCAGCAACTAAGCGCACGAATTCACTGGTTGTCGGTGGAAGGTCTGCGGTCGGTAGAGCAACCAGTTCGGCCATGATGGGCCAATCGTCTGGACACAAGCACTCGTCGAGTGTAACTGATAGCATCTCCAGTTTGGCGCCACCCGTGCGCTCAGTTAGCGAAGAACCAGTGCTTCGACACCACTCGATGCTTTTACCAGAATCCCATAGTATGCAACTTCAACGCAAGCGCACAAGTACTAAGAAGCGGTGGTCGCATCCCGATTTACCGGCCAAGGCAGAGAAAGCGCACAATGAGAAGGTGGACCGATCAGAAGCAAGAATAAGAGCGTCAGCAGTGCAGAGCCCACAAAGTATCATCGAGGAGCGACCGGCGAGCTCGGATTCTATTGATCTGGATGTGCACCGCTACCTTGACTCGTCGCGCTTGTCACAGAAAATCCGACATCCGCAGACTGGGAGAATCATATCATTCTCAGAAGTTGGCGACCCTCAGGGTTTTGCCGTCTTCGTCTGTGTTGGTATGGGTCTGACGAGGTTCGTAATGGCTTTCTATGACCAGCTTGCTGCGACACTGAAGCTGCGCTTGATCACACCGGACCGCCCTGGCATTGGAGGGAGTCAAGTTGATCCGAATGGGACTCCTCTCAGCTGGCCTGGTAAGCGACCCTTTCTTTTGGAGTTACACTTTCCCGGCTAACATGCGGTAGACGACGTACTCGTGATATGTCAGGCCTTGAAGATCAGCAAATTTTCCATGTTAGCCCACTCAGCAGGTGCTGTTTACGCACTCGCGACATCATTACGAATGCCACAGCATATCCGAGGCAGAGTACACCTGCTCGCACCCTGGATACCTCCATCACAAATGGCACCAATTGGACTCAGTCAGGATTCGCCACCAACACAGCAACTTCCGAGATCGCAACGCTTCCTTAGGGCCCTCCCTCCGTCTCTCCTCAAAGTCGCAAACTCAACTTTCCTAAGCGCAACCAGCGCCAGCCTTCAGCGCACTGGTCCCAAGAACTCGTCGAAAACAAGACGGAAAAGCACGGTCCCACTGCCAGTGCAGCCGCTGCAGCCGAGTCCACCTTCGTCAGTGAACGACACTCGACAGTCCATGATGATGATGGACCAGGTTCTGCCCAACGCGAGCACGCTGACCTTGACAAGCTCCACAGACCCCAACTACGAGCAAATAAAACGCATGCAAGAGGCACTCAGCATCGCCGAGCGCGAGCGCCAGCGCGCCTTTGATGAACGCCTTACATTCGCAATCTGGGACCGCGCTACAGCAAACGCAAACCCTGCAACAGATCTTATCGTCTGTCTCGAAACGAAGCAGACTATTGGTTTCCGATACGAAGATATCAATCGCCCTGTTGTCATCCACCACGGATCCAAGGACTCGCGTGTACCAGTCGCCAACGTACGATGGCTCGGCAAGCTTATGCGCAAGTGCGAAGTCCGAATCTTGGAAGGCGAGCAGCACGGGCTCATGGCTAGCGCACAGGTCATGGGCAATGTGTTGACTGAGATTGCGAGCGACTGGGAAGACTGGACAAGTCTTGTCCAGGGGAAAGGTGCGGGGAGTGACCACCGAACTGTGTCGCGGCGACGAACGACGGAGAAGCTGAGGAGTCAGATGTCTTTTACCGCCTAAAACTGGTAACAAACATGGCCCTGGGACTGGACGCGACGCGACGCGACGCGACGATTTGAGACGGCCTGGATCTGCAATTTACGACGCGACCTTCAGTGAGCGAGCGAGTACTCGCTTATTTTTTTCGCCTACGATGACCCGGACGATGAAGCCATCCACATTAATACTTTGCTTTTCCCCCTGCTTTATTTTCAGCATTTCCTTATTTCTCGACCCACCTATACCCCTGGATGAATGGAACGTATGTTTTTCTCTCCCGCACGCGAACGGTTATTTGTTTGATGTTTTGGTGGACATTTTTTTTGAATGAGAGGAAGAAGGAGGAGGATGAGAGTACACAAATTTATTATACTATACGCCTTTGTTTTGCTCTGCTTTGTTTTTTTTAAGCCGGTGCAGGCAAACTGCGCCGGCAACTTTGATGGCAATGCAACTTACTCATGCTTATACATGTCCCTGCTACTCTTCCTAACCTCACTCACCACAACGACGAACGCCCTTAACTAACTATCCAACCAACCCCTCGACAACCTCGGGCCACCGACCCAGCACCAAAGCATTACTCGGCACACGGCCCGGCTGCGGGCTCAATAACCTCATCTTCTTCCGGCCCTCATCCACCTCTATTACATACACATAGCCCCTCAAACTCGCATCCCGTATTCCGGCGCCGCTCCCCTCGGCGGGCCCCGCCGTAGTAATGGCGAGCAGACTATTCTGCAACGCCTGAGTCGGCGTAGACAATTTCTCATAGAGCGGAGGGTCGACCGCCAAGCCATATTCATCAGTCGTCGAGTCATTGTCCTTGGTGCTGTCGTCGATGTTCTTGAGGGTGAAGATGGCGAGATCGGCGAAATCGGCGGTTTGGGAACTCGGAGCGAGGGAGTCGTCGCCGGTGCCGAAGAAGTAGGCTTTGACCTGGGCTTGGCGGAGGGACTTCATGTAGTCTTCTGTGCGGTCGACGCAGCCGCCTGATTTGTCGAGGCGGATTACGGCGACGGATTCCGAGGGGTCGGTGGAGGGGCGGGAGGAGAATTTGCGGACGAGGTCCGAGTAGAGGCGTTCGGAGCCGAGGGTAATTAGGACGTTGACTGGGGTGTTTGTTAGTGCTGTGTTCAATGGAGCGTATACTTGTGATGCTTGAGATGCGTCAAGTCGTGACATGGGCAAGCTGTCAATGTTGTGTTTCGCGGTCGTGTTTTGTGGGCAAGTCAAAACAAAGGGAGGTATATGTCAAGACATCACACGCACCAGAGAACTCGGAAACAATATGCTCTATGTTGTCGTAGACACCATTCTTCCCTTGGCTGATGGCGCCCGAGCTATCGATGATGAAGCCAGCTTGTTTGCTGAGCATGTCCTCCTCCAGCCTACTTGTGACAGCCAGCGCCATGCGCGTTACGAGAGGCTTGAACACCCTGCCCTCCTCAGGGTCCTTCAGACCGTAATGGTATACCAGCGGCATCTTCACGGGTGTAGGGCTCGGTCCTGAGATCGGACTACTGCCCCAACCCTCTTCGATGTCCACTATCGATGAGTACGCTGCAGCTGAGAAGGAGCCTGGCACGCTGAGCATGCCTTGTCGCGGATCGAGGTTGACTACCATCGGCTGTCTTCCGGTCTTCACCGCATAGGACGTCAGCATCCTTACGAGAGAGGTCTTGCCGGAGTTTTCGGGTCCCACGACCAGCACTCTGGGCCCCATCTCCACGCTACCACTGGCCACGCTGCGGTCACGTAGGTTCTCCAGTGCAAAGTGCAGGTTCGCAACGCTTATCATGGGCGTCTCTTCGGCGACATAGTCCGACTCGACGTCTCCGCCGATGTCGAGCCTGCAGCCGTGCCACGTGAAGATGGCGCCCTTTGTGCCCTGGAAGGTGTAGGTTGTGGAAGGCGCGAGCTCAGTACCGAAGAACTCTGCGGTGCCAGACTGAAGCTTGACGGTGAGTTTGCGAGAGAAGCCGACTTCGAAGCGGTACTCGGTGTTGGCAACGAGGTCTTGTGTCCGTGTGGCTGTCGATATGGGCGCGTTTTGAGGCTCGACAGGCTGCGAGACCAAGTTGAGGCCTGGTAAGGAGAGCATAGTGTCAGTATTAATACGCCGTTCCACGATCACGGGTATGTGGTTGAGGTGAATAGAATGTTAAGAGAATGAGAAAGGAAGCAAGAGCAATGCGCGATGAGCATCTGAAGCACGGGCCTTGCGGGCTGAACGCGTGCCTATTGGTGGAGGCGGGGTGCTTTCCCTCGCTGCAGGGCACCTTGGCGATTCAGATGCCCGACGTCTGGACAATCTGAGCTGTTGTTAAAGCTTACCAACTTTTGCCCCTGTGACACAATCGATGCTGCCAATTTCAGTTCCTAGTTCGAAGAAGTCATGAACGTATTGTCTGGCTAAACCTCATTCCGTGTCGCATCGTTTCTCGCTTTCCCTTTGCCATCAACGCGCCGCTACTTGTGATTTTATATCCTGCAGCGCCTGGTAGGAACTACTCGATCCGAGATGAGGTCCTCGTTGGGATCCCTCTCTTTGAGTGCTCTGCTCACTTCAACTGTGGTTTCTGCTGGCTTGAACAGTGCCGAAGGACAAGAACCTTTACGGCCGCCCATCGACCCGATCAAGTATCGGGCAGCATGTCCGGATTACAAGAACTATGCTATGCGACAGCAGTACGTAAGAATCTGTCTTTGAAGAGCCTCTTACTGAACCAATATCAGCCCACCATACAGCACAGGCCCTATGGAGCTTCCCTTTCAGAGACCCTCGAAGTACTGCCGTACCTTCGAATCGCCTCTTGTCGAAAAGGTCATCGATGACATGAACGAGAAGATAATCGACAAGGACCTAGCGCGACTCTTCGAAAACGCCTTCCCTAATACCTTGGATACAACCGTACGATGGCACGTCGATGGGACAGCCAAGCACAAGACATCGAAGAAATACTGGGACCCGGCGGCTTGGAAAGGACCACAGAGTTTCATCGTTACTGGGGACATAAACGCTGAGTGGTTACGCGATTCCACAAATCAGCTGCAACAATACCAGCTGCTAGCGAAGAAGGACAAGGAGATCCACCAGCTCATCCTAGGAGCCATCAACACCCAGGCCGAGTATGTCATCGTATCCCCATACTGTAACGCCTTCCAGCCACCGCCTCCAAGCGGCTTGAACCCTACTTTCCAAGGCGACGGCGACACTGTACACCCCTACTACGAGCAGTCCTTCGTCTTCGAGTGCAAGTACGAGCTAGACTCGCTTGCTGCCTTCCTCTCGCTGTCAAATCAGTTCTACAACCACACCGGATCTACCGATTTTGTGAATGCCCGCTGGCTGCTTGCTTTGGACACACTCCTCACCGTCCTCTCCGAGCAATCACAGCCTACCTTTAACGAGAAAACAGGCGCATACCAAGGCAACACATACAAATTCCAGCGCCAGACCAACGTAGGAACCGAAACACTCGGCCTCAGCGGCATCGGTAATCCCCTAAATGGCGGCACAGGCCTAGTCCGCAGCGCCTTCCGGCCCAGCGACGACGCCACTATCCTCGGTTTTCTCATCCCAGCCAACGCCATGATCAGCGTAGAACTCAAACGCACAGCCGAAATGCTCAAGAAAGCAGGCAAGAAAAACATCGCGCAAGGAGTGAACAAATGGGGCGAGACAATCGCAAAGGGTGTGTGGGACCACGGCGTCGTTACCCACAAGAAGTACGGCAAAGTCTTTGCCTTTGAGGTCGACGGCTACGGCTCCTCGATCGTCATGGACGACGCTAATCTACCTTCCTTGCTTGCATTACCTCTGCTAGGCTTCACAGACGCGAATAACCAAATCTACAAAAGCACGCGTAAGATGATTCTCGAAAAGAACGGTAACCCATACTACCTGACCGGCAAAGAGTTCAGCGGCATCGGCGGCCCGCATGTAGGCTTGCAGAATGCGTGGCCGATGAGTGTGCTGGTGCAAGCCATGACCAGCGACGACGACGACGAGATTATGAAGTGTCTTAGTGCTGTGAAGAATGTGAGCAGGAATGGGCTGATACATGAGAGTGTACTGGTGGATCTCGCTACGGGGTATACACGTAAGTACTATTCTGTTACAGAGGAGATGAGAAGCCTGCTGACACGTAGACAGGGAGTTGGTTTGCGTGGGCGAACTCGGTGTTTGCGCAGACGGTGCTGGATCTGGCGCAGCGGAAACCGCATTTGCTGTTTGGGGAGGGGGCGGAGGCGTATACGCTGTGAGGTGTGGAAGTGGGATGGTATCATGATATTAAGCAGTCAACGATTGATTTACTTCACACTACTCGAGAACGCTCCTATGGGAATCTGCGTGTATTATGTGTATTCCGCTAAGGCTAATGTTCAAAATCGTGGATTGCATTAGGGGTATAGAACGTCTGCTGTCTCTGTACGGCCGTAGTCAATCCTGCGCCTTGTCCAAAAGCTTCTTCAATATCCTCGCCGTACTCCTCATCCCCTGCAACGCATTCTCGTCCGGCCCCCGCCCCGGTGTCCAACTTGCGTGCGCAAAGTCAATCATCTTGACCTCCGCCAGCTTCGGCAGCGTCTCTTCATCCTCCTCGTCCTCGTCTTCCGGGTGCGCAGACCGCAGTATCTGCTTAGTATTCGCATATTCCTCCACATCGCCCTCGTACACCAACAGTATACTCGCGCTGTACATGCGACTTTCCTTGCCTTCAAACACCTCCTGGATATCCTTGACCTCGCCCAGAAAATACGCGAGCACCTCCCTCGCCCGATCGAGCTCCTCCTCCGTCTTCTCCCCCGGGAAGATGAAGTCGACGAACCCCTCTGTGACATCTTCGGCGCCGAACTTGCGCCCGTACATTTTGTTGTACACCCAATAGCCCCCCTCCTTATCCACATCCACAAACTCCTTCAACCCCTCAGGCACGTCCGGCAAGTCAGCACCCTTGTACGTCCGCATACCCGCAATCCTGAACCCCAGACTCCCACTCGTTGACTTCTCACTCACTGCATCGAGCCGCGCCCTCTTCTCCGGCTTGGCGCCTTCATCCCATAATTGCGCGCCGAGCTTTAGGTCCAGGACATTCGGCTTCTTAAAGCCATGCGTAATGTTTTCAAGCACAATGTGGAGCTCCGTATCCAATTTCTTGCCATGCAAGCGCTCTACTGTGCCGTCGTTGGTTTGTATAGTCCCGCTCTCGAGGGCTTCTGTGGCGGCGGTTGAGTCGGCGGAGAGAAACAGCTGCCCCATGAAAGTGGGGAGGTGGCGCGCGAGATCCGGGTGTGTGGCTAGGGACTCGTAAAAAGTGATTTCGGAGGTTGTGCAGGGTTTTATTACGACGCTGCCAGCTTCGTCACTGAGGACGCCGTCACTGGGGTATTGTTAGGAAGGAGGGACGAGGCCGAAGGGAGGGAGGGGAGAGCGTACTGGCCGGCGGCGGCGTTACCGAAGGCTTGGAGTTTGGAGGCGTCGTAGGTTTTGGTTGCCATGCTGCACGGTGTGTATCGTATACTTGGCTTGGAGGTGTGAGGGCGGTGTTGTCTGGAGAGGAAGATAGCTAAGCTGGTGGGGGACCTGAGGTGACAACCCTACGCTGTCATCATCAGGTTCCGTGGGGAGCAGGGGTTCATGATCCGGAGCCACATAACGACGTCTAGCTCGAGGCACCGAAGATCACTCATGTCAACCTCATCTAGGTCAAAGTATCTATTAAAGACATTGATAGCCTGAGAGCCATGTTGACACACTTGGCCAGACGCCCAATACAGCGTGTTATAGCGGAGGCAGTCACGTCCTTGCCTTTATTTTATTACGCACGCGTTGCTCATAAATACCGTGTTGATATTGTCGGTTCCCCTCTGAATGGCAGTCTTCTTATTGTGAGAATACCCAAAAAGAATCGGCAAGATGTGATGTAATATCGTCGCGACTGCCGCATTCAGAACACTGCCTATCTCACCTAGAGATGCAAACGCAGGAACCCGTCAACGCCGCCTGTCCCCACACTTCTCATCTTAGCCGCTTATAATCCTTTGCTTCGAACTTGTTTGTCATTACTCTTCTCTTCTCTAAAGGGAATTGTCACTTTGACTTCCTTTGACAACAACACCCAGCAGAGATAACAAACATGGCAACCGCGACTACCCAGCTCATGGTCGGCGCAGGACTTTCATCTGGAGCCTCTAATGACATCTCTGCGACTACTGTTGGCCACAGTGCCGTTCAGGACCATCCCGATGGTGCCATTATCCGTCGCCAGGTAAGCCATTCACTCCACATTCAAGGGCCACTCCCACCGTGAGAACTGTTCCAACACCCGTTCAAGGTCGAGTTCTACTTCTCAGATGAAAACCTCCCCACGGACCTTCACTTGCTGCAGTGCTGCGGCGGCCGCGAGAATCTACCCGTCTCGGTCAGCCGCATCATGGGCTTCAAGAAGATGCGAAGCTACAAGCCCCGGACCCTGGTCGTTGCAGCCCTCCGCTTGAGTGCCTTCCTTGAGATCACCGCCGATGGAAAGGCAATCAAGCGTAAAGTACCACTCCAAGGAAAGTGTGTCCTGGATCCAGACTTCTTCGACGAAGATGACATCGCCTACGACCCGCGCACCCGCAAGCCCGCCATGTACCCTGTTCCGAAGCTCCCGCAGAAAAAGGCAGAGTATCCAGAGGGAGTGAGCAAGAACATGCTGAAGCCCACCGGGTTTGAGAAGACGTATATTGAGCCGCCCCAGACCCCTCAGGAGGTCACTGAAGAGGAGGCTTTGTACAGCCCGGACAAGGACTTCGTCGAGCGCATCGAGATCGCCATCCAGCGCTTCAAGAAGAGGCGACGCATGCACGAGATCTATGCGCACGTCTTTAACAAGCTGATGCGCTTTGGAGGTGTCGAGTCAGGTCCGCGCATGTACCAGGGAGTCTCGAAGCATGACATGAACGAGATGGATGCAGAGGAGCTTGCGAGAGCTCTTGCTATTCACAACGTACCTTGGGACCGCTCAGATCCGAAGCAGTGGGCCGTTGACTTTGTCGCTGTCGCCAAAGCATTCCTGTAAGCCATGCCTATCATGTTTGTTGCAACGCAGAACAATGCTAACATCAATAGCTCATCATGGTACCCTGCTCATTATGGGTTCGCGCCCAGCAAGATCAAGAACGCCTGCCAGGTTCTCCGCTCTTTCTTCAACTACCTTCTGTACCATAACGTCTGCCCTGAGTATGCTGATCAGCTTGGCATGGCGCTCACACTCTGTGACACCGCCGAGCGGGAGCTCCCCAAAATTCATGCCGCCGGTCTCGCACTCCCTGGAGACTTCAACAAGTCTGCAAGCGTCCTCTTCGGTGGTGCGCACGCTGGCATGTATACGGGAGATAAGCCCTGGGCTCAGGATCTGAAGAAGGACGGCGTCAACTCTGAAAAGATTGGCATTCGCGACGAAGAGGCTAGGATCAAGTTCCTTACCGGCATCGGCATCTTGGGCTCCGACGAGCTGTGCGGAAAGCTAGACTTGAAAAACTTCAACGTCTTGGAGGAGCAGTCCTCCTGCCTCGAAGTCGTTGCCATTCACCTTCCCGACGAAAACACCAAGAACAGCTACGCTGAGCAGAGCAAGGCGTGTCAGCACAAGCTTGGGCAGCTCGAGCCGCTCGGCAAGCTCATCTGCAAGACCTGGTACACCGAAGAGTGCGATGGGTGGGACCTTCCGAAGGACGAGGCCAAGTACCCAGGCGGCAAGCCCAAGAAGGATGGCGATGGCAAGGAGTACGAGTTCTGGATCGAGGAGGGTGTCCTCGAGGACTGCTTCGTGGGCATGAAGATGGACGCCAAGATGCTCACGCTTTCCGGCGGCCTGAACATCCTCGACGACGTCAAGGAGACCATGTGCAGCTTCTACACGTGGATCCCGAACGAGCTGTGGATGGAGAGGAAGCCCAAGCCATGGAGGTGGTTGGAGAAGGGCAAGGGCTTGAACGATGATGAGGTCAACGGCGGGGGCAAAAAGAGCACGGACAAAGGTACTTTCGATGATGAGTCTGATGGCGAGTACTAAGGGTGGAGCGAAGGGTGAGGCTGTGGGGCTCCGCCTGAGTTTCTTCGTTGCTACACAATGAAACTGTGGTCAACGTAGATGGTAACTTCTTCTTACGGGCCGGGCGATTTCGGCGTTCAAACATCGATGGGATTTGACATGTTTCGGATGCGACAAAAGCATTGCCGGCGCCTGACTCTTAGGACCTAGAGATACATGCCTCGGATCTCTCTCTTGAGGGCTAACCTTACAAATCCATCTCTTGCGATTCGATAAATGCGCTTTGAGAGCTGTTGACATCCCAAAATCCCACCAACTACGTAGTGGCCTAGATGACTTTGCAGTACTTACATTGCACATGTTCATGTTGAAGATATACAAGCTGTTGTAAACGTGGTGGGATGTGAACAGGCGCAAAGGTAATCACGACGTATGTGAATCCGCCATGATGCATAAGGGCTGCCAGCTCGCAGCCGCGCCACCCCAATAGGTAGCTTCCAACGTCGAATCGCGCCTTGGCTACAACACATCACCCCCTCTCGCCGCGCAAATCTCCACACGATTGCCGCTCCACCCCTCCTGAAAGACCAAACAAAGCCGGCTGAAGCAGCGCGTTTGTCTGGCTCCGCCAACGCTCGGCACCCACCAAAGTCAAATCAAACGTATTTCGCAGGGTTGCCAAGCATCGCCGCGCTCCACGTGATGCATTCGTCGTAATACGACGCTGGCTCGCCACGTCACTTTTTCCATCCATATAATTGGACGGGAGTATACTGGAGCAATTGGTTGTGTGGCCAGGAAGGAACTACAACCCCGCTGCCGTAAATCTATTTACCCATGGCTTACGACTACATACCTACATCTTGAATACTGGACGTCCTCGTGTACCTATATATATACCCATTTGGTTAGAGCAAGGAAATGCCTCTCATCAGGCAGGGGCTCCTGCGTTGACAAAAACGAGTGCGCGGAGTGGGAAGTAAGACGCACAAGCTGCCAAGCGCTTGATTTCTCTTAGCAGGCGGATAGAGCCATCTTTGGTAAAACATGGTGACCGCCATGCCCGGCTTTACCTATCTTCTTGGGAAAGTTTGGGAGTTTATTTTTTAGGTTTCCGCTATATTGCTCATGATTCTTTAAGTAACCCTACCTTTTCACCGGTGTAATTTGTTGGTCGCTTGATACTGTTTGTTGCCATCTGGTTAAGCAGAGAAACGATCTTGTGGAAATCCGGCGCGTTACCATATATCCGGGAAAAAATAAAGAGCGGGAAGGAAGGATGAATGGTGGGATGATTGGAGCGATGGGTGGTGATGTTGCGACTATTTCGCATGCCCGTCGGTCTGTCGAGTTTCCTGAACGGGGAGTTGCGCAATATAGTCAGTTCTATTCTCCTACTATCCTACTCTATCCTAACCTATCCATACTAAACTATCTACACAGCAAGGCTAACACCACCCCCAGCCCAGCCCTTCCTGAACCCTTACATCTACGACCCTTCCTTCGCCCTCGCCATCATCGGCGCCATCCTCGTAACCCTCCTGTCCATCTACTCAATCTACCAATACCTCCGCCACCGCTCCTACTTCTTCTGGGCCGCCATTATCGCCATCCTAATGCTCGTTCTCGGCTTCATCTGCCGCCTCGTCTCAGCCTACGACGAAAAAAAAGAAGCGCCTTTCCTCGTCTCCTGGCTCATGATCCTGCTGGCCCCGTCTTTCCTAGCCGCAGCCTGCTACACGGCGTTTAGCCGCGTAATCTGGTTCTCGTGCCCAACGCACGCCCTAGATTTCGCCACGCTGTGGTGTTTTCCCCGCTGGATAACGCCCACCTTTGTTATTTTCGACCTTTTCAGTTTCCTGATCCAGCTCATCGGCGCCAGCCAGATAAGTCGGCAGTACGGGGACGACGCGTCGGGCTCCCGCACGATATCTGCATCTGAGCAGAAAGCCCTGCTAGGACGCGTTATCCTGATCCTAGGGCTTGTGCTGCAGATGCTGTGTTTCCTCTCCTTCTCCATAATCTCCATGCGCTACTTTTACATCTCGCGACAGTGGACCGCGCACGATCTGGGCGATATGAAGATATGGCGGAAACTCTCTTACACGATAAACGTCTCCTCGGTTATAATTGCGCTGCGCGCGATATATCGGACCATGGAGATTCCGCATGATAAAAACTACGGGTTAAGGTACCTGCAGATGCACGAGTGGTGCTTTTGGACGTTTGATGCGCTGCCGATACTGGCGGTGTTGGGCGTGTTTGCGGTCTGGCATCCTGGGAGGTATTTGCCGAGGAGTTATACGGGGTTGGCGTTGGATAAGGGGAGGGCGATGGAGGAGAAGGGGGAAATTTGCTCGATGGGTGGGGATGGAGGGGGAGAGGCGCAGGAGACGAAGATGAGGGACTTTGCGCCGGGGGACCTTCCGGGTGGGAGAGTGGCTGCGGATGTGTGAAGTGGATTTGCATGACTTGATGTGTCATTTTTCTTTGGAATGGGGAGGGGTTTGTGTTGTGATACCATTGCTTTAGCGGGAAGCGTTTTGTTGATATAAGAAATGATACCATACCCAATTGTGTATTGTTGGCAGAGCACGCTACTGCTACTGCTGCAGAAATCGCTGGGAGCCCCCCGGCTACTCTGTTGCAGGCGGGTTCGTTGCTCCAAGATGTGCTGAAGACTTCCGGGCCCCATATGTAGTATGCTGGCGATCTTTAGCCATCGCATTACTAGTGTATCCACCTGCTCGACGAGTGGCAAGGAAAGTACAGCATGCTCTTGGAACTGTGTCCTCTGTAGAACATGCCTCTGTGAAAGATGCGTACGCGTCGCACATCAAGTGCTTTGCCAGGCCTGGCTTCCTAACGACGAGGCATAGGGCGCTGAGCTCCTCCACACAGCACGAGGAGGCTTCTTCCTTTGCCCTAGAGTGCTTGTGGTGTATACTGCTCTTGCCCCTGGCGCCTCTTCATATGTCAGGCTGGTAGTGCATCCTGAACTTCCTATTTGCGCGATCCGGTGCCCTTGTCTGGAAATGCTCGCCGTTAATCTCAAAGACCAGCGCTTTCGGCGCCTCCTGGCCCTCCTTTGTAGGTAGCGGTATCTCGAAGCGGAGGATGGTGTGCTCCTTCGGTATCGCTACGTTGGTCAGCATACCCACCCCTTATCTCTCATATCTACAGGACTTACCTTTTACGATGTTCTTCTTCGTGATGATCTCAAACGTAAACCTCGTATCCCTCACTACAATCCCCTCCAACCCAACGCGACTCACACACCGACTCCTCACCACATTGACCAGCGCACCATGCATGTCCGCACTCGCCAGCATCTGCCCACTAGAATTCGGCGTCACATAGACTCTTCCATCCCCCCTCCCCTCCCCATTCACCCCAAGTACTTCCCGCATATACCCCACCCACAGCGCATGCAGCGGCTCATAGATGGAATACTTCTGCTGCTCCTTCGGTATCTCGTTCAGACACAGCTTGCGCTTCTGGGCAGCGGATAGCGGACGCGGCTTGTTCTTGCTGCGCTTGTGAGCGGTTTCTTTGCGCTCGTTGAGGGCGCGGCGGCGGACGGCGCGTGCGGAGGGGGTGGCAGAGGAGGCGTGGATGTGGAGGGGGCGCTTAATGACGCGTTCGTTATAGTGGGATTCTGCGGTTGAGGGGGAGAAGGCGCGTTGGAGGAGAGTTTGCGCGAAGGGTACGTCGGCCATGGTGGGTGGGTGGGTGGGTGGAGGTAAAGGGTGCTGTTGCAAGGCGGGTGTGAGGCGGAGTTTGAAATATGCGTAGTCGGACTCAGGATGTGGGTATGTCGAGAACGATTCCGGAGGGCGGCGTGTACCTGTTGTCGTGTGGGATGTGGAAAGTTGTCAGACGGTCAAGTCGTGGACTCGGAGATTTCGAGACCTGACTCATTCAGTCTGCTAGCGCGTTACGTGTGACTCGCCTGCCTCGGGAGGATCTCTACGCCTGGGCATGCTGCAACATTTCTTCATGTAGCTAAGGTTGAAATTGATTATGCCTAGAGTCGGTATGAGAGCATGTTAAGATTATATGCCCTGAACTCACATCAATTGAGCTTTGAGCACCATAAATGCTAGTCAAGTTCAGTACTCACAAATTCATCACTAAGCTGAAGAACCACTTGTGCTACAAATGTAACTACACCGCATAGATTTATGTTTTGGAGAGACTGTGTATGTAGGTCTGGAGTTCTTCGATGGTTGTTTTGTTTTCTTCTCTTGTCGGAGCCCTGTAGTTTTCTAAAACGGACTAGCGCGGTAAAGCTGCGTTGGGCTAAGAGGCCGGTGGCTCGGCTAGTTTTCCGCACGACAGCCCACAGCGAAATTCGACCCCAACACCTTCTTCATCGACACCACTAAAACGCAGCAACCCTCAAAATGAAGTACATGTACGTCTCCCTCGCGATTAGGGCTCTCGAAACGCCACATCGCACGATTCTCCCCTCTTCAAATGGCCAATGGGCGCCTCCATGATCAAGCGCACAATTCGCGAAACACCAAATTACAGGGACCTACGCTGACAACTGCGCAACAGCCATTCCGAGGAACTGCTCGAGATCCCCGAGGGGGTTCAGGTCTCCATCAAGACCAGGAATGTCGTCGTTGAGGGTGAGTGCGCCATGGAGAAAGATGGACTAAGAACGCAAGACTGACAACTATGACAGGTCCCCGAGTAAGCCGACCGCGATAGATTCCACGACACGATTCTTACACGATACACAGGGCAAGCTGTCAAAGTCTCTCGGTCACTTGTCGGTCAGCTTCACGCACGTACGTTTGAATTCGAGATAGACACATTGAGGATTGGGACTAAGACTGGAACAGCCCAAGAAGGACCTGATCAAGATCGAGCTGCACCACGGTTCGCGCAAGAGCGTCGCGACTCTCCGCACTGTCCGCACTCTCATCGTACGTCGCATACATTGGAGCCGGAACACTGGCACGAACTAAGGATTGGGCTGACTGGAGGCAGAACAACTTGATCATCGGTGTTACCAAGGGATACAAGTACAAGTGAGTGTGACAGTAGACGGCACTTAGGAGACAAGCACTAACGTTGACCTAGGATGCGCTACGTCTACGCCCAGTACGTTTCCCCCTTCGCGCACCCCACCACCGTCCTCGGATTACGGGATTCTGCGCACAGACTCGGACTGCACTAACACACGCTTAGTTTCCCCATCAACGTCAACCTTGAGAAGAACAAGGACACCGATTGCTGGGAGGTTGAGATCAGGAACTTCATCGGCGAGAAGCTCGTACGAAGGGTCATGATGAGGCCCGGTGTCGATGTCGAGGCATCAAAGAACCAGAAGGATCAGCTCGAGCTTTTCGGAAACGTAAGCCGACATCTGCGACTCGCGAAGCTTAGCAGTGCTAATCCGTACACAGAGCCTCGAGGACGTCTCTCAGTGTGCCGCCGACATCCAGCAAGCCTGCAAGGTCCGCAACAAGGATATCCGAAAGTTCTTGGACGGTCTGTACGTCTCCGAGAGGGGCAACATCGTCGAGGCTTCGTAGATGGTTCTGAGGAGTACGGGTTTCTTTACGGGCTTATGAACGACTATGAGCTTCTCTGCACCATATACTGCGGCTGGCGCCTGGGGGGTCTAAGCTCAAAAACGATGTTCAACAATACCACCATGACTTGATGGAATCATTGCTTCTGCAGAATCGTGATGTTCTCACTTGGGATTGATTGTGGCAAGTTTTGCGACATTGGGGAGGTGATCAGCTGCAGATCACGATGATTGGCATGCTAACCCAATGAACTTTGCGAAGATGTTCCTCTTACATGACTCAGGAGCATGCACAGCAACATCGTTTAATTCCTCAATAAGCAATGAATTTGCCCGCGGACCACACGTTTCAGTGCATGACGTAGCATGGCTGCTCATGGCGCCTTCACCCCGCACATGTGCTCGTGGGAACGTGAAGAACCACCGGCAATGTTCATTTAATCGCCGCAAAATCCGTTTATGACGGCACTTTCTCCGTGTCTACTTCCTAATGCGGAGCACGAGGAGCTTGTTCCCGCAGATATAAGAGGAAGGGGCGTCCATGATATGATCGGTCCATTTGCAGCGCAATCACCCCACCTCTAATATATCTCAGCTACATCGCAGCTATCCACTATACCGCAACCATGCCGGATAAGCTAGATATCGAGGGCCTCCTCAAGGAGTCGAAGGCCGAGTACAAGCGCCTAGGAAAGAGTGGATTGAAGGTTTCGGTGCCCATCTTGGGTGCTATGAGCATTGGAAGCTCGAAATGGCAACCTTGGGTCATCGAGGAGGAAGAGTCGCTGCCGCTGTTGAAGGCTGCGTGGGATCGCGGGATCACGACTTGGGATACTGGTATGTCTCGTAGATCCCAGGTGTTGCTGTTGAAAGCTGCTAAAGTTGTCAAGCCAATGTTTACTCCAACGGCGTTTCTGAAGAACTCGTTGGCAAAGCGATTAAGAAGTACGAACTGCCCCGCGAGAAGCTCGTCATTCTCACAAAGTGTTTCGGCGTTGTTGGCGAGGACCCAGGTCTTCGCACCATACAGTATAGCAAGGAGCTGCCTCAATTGAAGGACTACACCAACCAAGGTGGCCTATCACGTCAGGCAATTTTCAACGCTGTTAACGCCTCGCTCAAGCGTCTCGACTTGGACTACATCGACCTCCTGCAAATCCACCGATTCGACCCGAACACACCGCTCGACGAGACGATGGAGGCACTGCACGACCTAGTCAAGAGTGGAAAGGTCCGATACATTGGTGCTAGTTCGATGTGGGCTGTACAGTTCGCACAGATGCAGTTCACCGCCGAGAAACACGGCTGGACGAAGTTCATCAGCATGCAGAATCACTACAACCTTCTGTACCGTGAGGAGGAGCGCGAGATGAACCGCTTCTGTAACGACACCGGTGTTGGTCTCATCCCAGTACGTCTTCCTCTCAACACCATGCCCTTTCCCTCCCCAGATCTTACGCGTTAACACAATCCCAGTGGGCACCCCTCTGCCGTGGCCACCTCGCGCGCCCTCCTTCAGCCTTCGGCTCTACCACACGCTCTGAAGGCGAGAAAGAAGCCGGTACCCAGAACTCCGGCACCACTGAGCTCGACAAGAAAATCATTGGGCGCGTTGAGGAAATTGCGAAGAAGCACGACTGGAAGATGAGCCATGTTGCGCTTGCGTGGATCAACAAGCGTGTGGCGAGTCCGATTATCGGGTTCTCGAGTGCGAGCAGGATGGATGAGGCGCTTGAGGCAAGGGGCAAGCAGTTGGCTGAGGAGGAGGAGAAGTATCTCGAGGAGCTGTATCAGCCTGTTCGGATTGTCGGACATTCGTAGAGGATGTGCACGAACGGGTCCGTGTTCCATAGACTGAGCAATTGAAAAATTTGCAAGATCTAGCATCATGACCTTAAACATTTGACTTCTAGTGCTGATGTGCAGGCCTTTGTCCTCCCGAGGCATGTCGCTATCTCGCGCCATCTAAGAGTCCAATTGCACGCCCGCGTGTAACTCCGTCATAACTCAAACTTAATGCCTAGCGACCAAGTGGGTGCAAAAAGCCATCTGCCATGTTAGAGTTCCGACCTCAAATGATGCGCGTCGACATGCGGTTGGTCAACTCGTCGAGTGACGCATGACGTAGGTCGCGTGATGCGTCTCACCACCGCACGACTTGAGCTCCAACGTCAACAACAACAACAACAACAACAACAAGAGTTGAGGCTCAAGAATCAAGATAGGTAGTCTATATACAGTTTCAGAGCCTCAATTGATAGTCTATTCACTTTCCCTGCGGTGCCGCAGCCCATGGCCGTGGTGCTCAGCAGGCAAGCGTCCCTTGTTGACGTCGTGCCTTCCCCGCATTCTGGCGCAGCTCCTTCCCCGCATTGGCCCATCGTTTGCGTCTTACGCCGATTGGATTGGGCCCGTAGTGTGGTAATCGATCAAGTGACCGTCACCTCAGCCTGTGCGTTCGGCGGTTTATTGAAACCCCTCATAAGCTGCGCCCTCCATCACTTTATCTCCTTCCTCCTACTCTGATTGTCTGCTATCTTGTTCCCAGCCTCAAACATCAACTCTACAGTTCCCCAAACTCTTTAAACTCTTTAATTGTCCATAACCCCTTGTGAACCTTCAGTAGCTCTACTACAACTGTACTTCACTACCATGGCGGCTGCGACAGAAACCACGCTCCATAAGGTCGACTCGCTCGTCGAGGAGCCCAAGGATGGAGCGGCTAAGAAGGGTCACCGCAGGGCCAGCTCCATGGCCGCTGATGTCTACCGCATCGAGGATCTGGGTGAGTGCTTCGTGCTGATATGGCTCAAGTGAGGGGCATATGAGGCTGACTGGAAAACAGAGAAGGAGGGCAAGGAGATCAAGATCGCAATTGAGACGCAGAAGCTCGGATGGTATGTGAATACCCCTACATTGTTGACACCTGGACCTGGCACACGGTGGGCTGATCAGCTCGCTGTCGCCCGGATCACCCCGGCTACCTGCAACGGCTCGTGAAAATGCTGACCTACTGCCCCACAGGAAGCTGAATAAGTCACCCACGACTATTGATGAGAAGGAGGTCTTGAAGCTGCCGCTCACCGACCCCAAGCTCAAGTCCATTGCCTTGCACTTCCCGCTCGGTCTTGAAGTCACTGCACGGAACCTCAAGGGCGTCACCATCAAGGACGCGCTAGATGCCATCCACAAGCAGTTTAAGAAGCGCGTAAGTATCCCCAATCCCCTTACACCTCCCACAACAACGGGTCGTCAGTGCTTCTAGACCACTCGGTGTCATCAAACATGGCATGGGACCAGCATGACTAACCCCTTGACAGGCAGACGACGAGTTCGAGAAGCCCTACCTAGCCGGCTTCGAGTGGGACCCCTCAGAGTGCTACACGCGCTTCGTCGTCCACCAGTCCACCATGCCCACCTCCACCATGCCATCCGGCGGCTCGGGCGGCAAGAAGAAGAAGAACAAAAAGCTCGAAGAGGGCGAGGAGGGCTCCTAGTGAACGAATCGCTCCTTCCCTGACGTCGACTTCTACACATAGCCCCGGTCATGTTCCGCGCTTCGGCATCGCTATGTGCGGGTTATGGGTATGCACTCGGGTGCTGGTCAATCTTCATATCGATATGGGAAGAGCGAGCGCGTCTGCTGCGATGGCATAGCGGGACGCCGCGAGCCTGGAAAGGTGAGTGGTGTAGTTGCTACGGTCGTCGTAAGGTGGATATGCGTCGTGGAACCGTTCGTGGGTTGCGAGGAAGCAACACCTCTTTATGTATGCTTTGGGCACTCATCCAGGACACTAGAAAACGCCCGACACAATGAGAAGACCTGATTATCACACTGTGCCCGTTCTTGATGCCGTGATGTCGTTGAGAGCCTTTAAGACTGATAGGGACGGAGACCCACTGCGGGCATGCCCTCCACGCCGTAAGCGAAGGGCACATTGCGCTTTCCGCGGCTTCCATCTGATCTCGCAACAACACCCAAACGTGTTAGAATGTCACAACACCAGTTATACAACTATAGCCTCGCGAGATATGTTGCGCAATAGAACGCGATGCTGCCTGATAACTGGTCCCAATGCCCCTGAAAAGGGATAGGCTTGCACAAGTAGCGCTACAGGCGCTGGCGCTTCAGCAGCACCTCTAGCTTATGCTTCTTCATCCGTTGCCATGCTTCCAACAACTCGTGATCCTTGGTCCATTGTCAATAACTGTGCGCGCTTCCTCTTTGCAGCTAAAACCACCGTCTTCACCGTACATTTTGCCGTGGAGCGCTAAGCGCGCGAGCTAGCCAGCAGGGCACACCACCAACGTCTCATGTGCCTCAAACAACACAATTCCAACATTGCAAGCGGACACTCAGCTCATGACATCAAACCCTCGTTTAACTTACAAAGGAGCATCTTAACGGAATTTGCACAATGTTCTCGAACCTCCAGATACGGCCTGCCAGGCCCCGCCGCCGGAAACCTAGCTTGTCTATCCGCGCTGGGGTCACAAAACGTCGAGTTTCAGCCGTCTCTGCCGCAAGTACTAGTATCGTGCCATCGATGAGCTTCATGGAAGGTCTTTTTGGGGATGAGTTCCCGGAAGCTTTCGGGAGCGGTGACGGGCTGCGAGGCAAGAGCCGGAAAACCATACTCGACTTACCAGCTGAGATTCTCTCGATAATCTGTGATCCCATCTCAAAACTGGATATCAAGCGTCTGCGGCTCGCTGGCAGACATCTAGGAAGAAATGTGGATCTACGTATCGACCGTGTTTACATATCGCCGAACCGTGCGAACCTGGACTACCTGCAGAAAATACTGGAACATGAGCGGTACAAGAACTGCGTCCGGGAGATTATCTGGGACGATGCGCAGCTGGAAGAGTATGCGACACTGGACAGCTTCCGCCAGGCAATACTGATCGATGAGAGGGAGACTACAAGAGCCATCGAGAGCCGGCTCGAGGAGGCTATCGAGAACTATGGAAATGACAACACCGAGTACCCCCCTTTGGAGCATGGTGATCTCTTCCAGGAGGACGGGCGACTGACTGAAACTGCCAAAGGAATTCTCTTACGCTATGACGATCAGTTCTCAAGAGATGCCCTGGCCAGGAACGCGACGATGATGAGCATTGAGGACAGCTACGCGCTTTACCAGAATATGTATCAAGACGAGCAGGAGATTATGAAGCGACAGCTAGATGTGGCTGCCCTGCACCAGGCATTAGCCGGCTTTCCAAAGCTGAAAAGGGTCACGCTTACCAGCGAGGTCTGGCGCCCATGGACTCAGTACAACACACCATTCCATCGTTCGCTATCGCAAGGCTTCCGCAAGCCCTCCGTCTGGCCATGGTTGGGTCCCCGTCCCCACGCCACGCCACTGCAAGAAGCCGATCGCTGGACCAAGATGTCCACCAACGCCAGCCGCCTACCGGAAGAATTCAGAGGCTACCACATCGTTGTATCTGCAATACTCGTTATGCCGAACCCGACTATCGAGGAGTTCATTATCGATTCCGGCAACGAGAATACGGGCATCAGCCATCGTCTCTTCCACGACAGTTGTGTAGAATTCCACGACACAATACGCATGTTCCAACGCACACCTTTGAAGCGCCTCCAGCTTACTATTAACCCTTACGGTGGCTCCGAATTCAGCTCATGCGATTACAACACCACGCACCTTCATCACGCGCTCAGCAACATGCAACACGTCGAACACGTCGACTTCAACCCAAACTACGGCCGCTGCGAAAAACAAAATTGGTTCTGGCTCCAATCAAACTTCCTCCCCGCCTCCCTGCGCCCGCAACTGAAGACGCTGACTCTGCGCAACGCCCTCGTTAGAGAGTCTGACCTCTCTGACCTCATCACTATACTCCCCAACGTCGAACACGTCACCCTGTACCACATTATGCGGTGTGCGCCTACCTACGACGCATACGCTTGGGCCCAGGTGTTTAATCGCTTGAAGGCACATTATACATCCTCGATGAGTAACATCAGCAAACCGGGCTTCACGGTCGTGCAGCCGCTGTATAACCGCGGAACTAGTGTGAGATTGGGATACTCGCAGCTCGTGGATGTGGAGATTGATGCGTGGATGTATGGGGAGGGGGAGTGTCCATTTTTGGAGGATGGGGGTCCGGAGAGGTGGAGGGGGGATGTTGGGTGGAGGATTGATGAGAGGGATTGGGGGGTTAGGGAGAGGATGGGTGGGAGGCTTGATGAGGGAGAGATGGAGTGAGTGAGTGCGAGGGAGGGAGATAGGGTACGCTGTGGGAAGCTTGATGATTTTTCGAAAGAAAAGGAGCTGGTTATTTGAGTTATATGCTGTGTTTTCTCGCTTGGTTTGCTACGCTTTTGACTTGCACGTGGCTATGAGTATGAATCTTGTTGATATAGACAGTGAATGAGTGGGTTTCTTGAAGAGAAAGTGACTAAGCCGTGAAATACTGAACATGGGGGTTTGATTGACTATATATTTTTGCGTCTTTTCTGATTCATCATGGATTCCAAGAAAGAGGGTGCTCATTTCATTTTTCTACTCATTAAAGAACGGTATCAGGAAAAGTTCAAATTCCCCTCGCGTGGCTGCTGCTCCCAATCACCCGTCCCCATCATCAACGAGTCGAAGAACGTTGCATGCACGCCTTGGAATGCCCAGTCGTTCATACTCGCAGCTAGCCCAGGGTACTGGAGCTGCTGCTGCTGCTGCCGAACATCTTCCTTAGAAGACGTGAGAGCTACTGGCGCTATTTTCCCCTGCTGCTGCAGTCCATACCCGAAGCCGGAGAAGAGATTGTTGGCATGATGTACAGAGTGAGAAGTCGCAGCGTCAGCATCAAGTCACCGATCTATCCTCACTGTAGTTAGAATCTCGGCTATTGCTCGCTCATATACCGGTAGCTATCCCGGAGGCCCTCTGCTTTCTCCAATCAACACAGTGCATTCCCGTAGTAGAAACCATATTGCTAAAAGTTGTTGCAGTAGGAGGCGTGTCGGGGTTGTTGAAAGACCACTAGAAATAATCTAACGTCAGCAAAGGATGGATCAAGGTCGAGATCGAGTGAAAGAAGGAATCACTTACACCGCCAATTGCAACCCAAGTCCGAAGCTTGTCAGTCTTCAAGTCCGTGAACTCCTTGTATAATGGTACATTGGCTTCTTTCATCGGTGTTATCTCGAATGTAGTCGGGTGGAAGAAGACGAAGGAGTAGTACAGATGGGTCAAGCCCGCGGTATTGATCTGTGAAGGCTTGATCTTGTTGCACACCCTCTCACGCGTGTTCCATCCCTTATTGCACTATTAGCTAGAAATCATACAAAGAAAGCAAGATCGCAGGAGTCATGTACACACCTAGTAGTAGGCAACTCGTTGGCCGCCGGAAGTTCCGGAACCTTTGCCACATGAAGGAGGTATGGTGATGTCACAAGAGCCGTAACCCTGCTGACATGGTGTCTTCCCATACTTAGGCTCAGGATCATAGCAGTGAACATCCTGCGTTCTGCACCAACCATAGAATGAGCAGCATAGTTTCAATCCGCATTTTGTCGTGCCTCCTGGTGAGTCAATGCCACACATAGCTGATATAAGTTAGAAAACGCGCAATATTATCTGAACACTGCAACTTGTATAAGCCTGTACAAGGCGTCAAGTGAAGAAGAAGAGGAGTTGGTTGTATTACAATTTATGTACAATGCGGACAATATATAGACAAGATTACCTAAGGAAACTAGCCCAGGTAGGCTGACAACTTGCCTTTTGCATCACAGTTTGACAGACAAACATTGGCGCCACATTGAGCCTCTTTGAAGCCACTTTTGACGAGGTTAACAGTCCGCAATTTGAAAGTGATAGCCGCTAGCTTCATTGATAAGTCGCAAGTGGAACTGTGCGGCAGAATTCTGCAGAATTTTGTTATTCTCTGCCTTGAGTTGTGTTTCAAGTCAACGTTTCAGCACGCTATGAGCGCTTCCCTGCTTAGGAAACGAGTGGAATATTAGCAGCGGTCAAGATATAGGGAGATGTGAACTAGTTTGAAAAGTAAGAATTTATGTAAAGATATTACATACCAATCCTGCTTGCTCAAAATCTTGCCTAAGGGTGGTTTCTTAGCATGGGCTTTTTGTGCACTGGACTTCTTATTCTTCTTGCAAGGGTTTCCTATATGAGCACAGAAAGTGATGCCAGGCTGGCCATCCCCTTCCGGAATACCAACTAGTAGAGTCAGCAGGTATGCAACACAGCCTACGTAAGGATCTCAGCGTAAAATTCTCTATTCCTACACTGCCTTCAATCCATGACACAGGTGAAAATTCGTCACAGGAGTAAGCTTGACCTGATTGTGATGGCTGATCCTTGTCTGGGAACCGCATGGCTTCAATCTCAAACTTTGCAACAGGGTCTATTGTCTCAAGATTGGTGTAGGGCCAGGGACCTGATAGCACAGCTGGTTGGTTTGACTTTGGGCATTCCTTTTTCTCATCTTTCCATTTTTGGGTGCACGCTAGGCCTCCTCTGTGGTTGCTATTCTTTTTTTTGTGGTGCAGGAGTGTGTCCCTTCAGTGTATTTGATTGCAGCATCTTCTGTAAGGGGCCGGGCCCTGAGGGCAATAGCTAGTGTAGAACCAGATGAATTTGATAGAGGTCCTAATAATCAGGGCCTCTGGCTCCTTATACTGCTCTAGCTGTACCTAGCCGGAGAGCTGGTGCCTCTGGGTTTGCTAAGCTGAGTTCATATCACTGACTGGATTAAGTCTAATACATGTCAGGGCCTCCTGCTGCTCCTGCTCCTGCCAGGCAGAGCTTCCGGCTGCGTATCCTGCTCCGGCTGCACTAGCCAGAGAACCGGTGGCTCTAAGGCTGCACAGCCAAGTTTTCACTGCTAACTGGGCTGAGCCCGTTACAGCTGATCCCAAAATTGAGTACTCAAAGCTTGCTGAACATGGGGTGTTTGTACACTAAGATAGCACCCCTTCAAAGCCACCCAGCCACTCTACATTATACTGGTGCCTTAAGAGACAAGGCATAACCAAAAACCCATGCAAAAAGCGTCCAAAGCTGAATTGCACGCATTCTCTCAAGCGTCTGCAGTTCTGTAGGAAGTACTGCCATTTTTAGTGGGGTTGGCGCATGCTCAAGTTCTTAGATGAGTGCTCTGTTCAGAAGGGCGCAGGCCACAACAGGGAGTGGTGCTTTTGGTTTTCTTGGGAGAAATAGAAGCCAGAGATGATTACTGCTCTCTCTACCAGCCGCAAGCCTGCGCAGATGGTGTAGGCATCATGTAAGCCCGAGACACTACTATGTCATGCGGTGTGACGGTGAGTGAGCAGAACTCAAGTGGGAAGAAAATGACGGATTGAACTGAGGTTCTATTGTGTGTAGCTACAAACCGTGTATATAGTTGTGGGCTGTAAACAGCGCTAGTGCTGTAGAGGCAGCGTCATCTCATGGGAGGTGAGGTGCCACTGCTTGTGAGGTAAGAGAGACCGCAAACCGTGATATGTTGGTGCAAGAGATACCCCAAACCGTGACATGCGGCCATACCACGGACTAATCATTCCACTATTCATGTACTTAAGTCCGCATCTCGGACATGGCACACACACAATAGACATGACCTTTTCCATCACTCAACTGCCTACACATAAATATGGCTTGATAAACGCAGCTGCCTACGCAGGAGCAACCTTATCATAATGGAGCGCAATATAGATGCTCCCTCCAAGGGGTACAGCACTAAAAGTTACATTAAGACACTGGAGAAAGGCCTCCAGCCTCATTACAAGCATTTGCAGCTATTCATGCAGGATAATACGCGCATACACACCTTGCACGCAGCGCAGGCATGGCTGGCATTGAAGCGCATCAGAACAATTAACTGGCTACCTTACTCACCTGATCTCCACCCTATTAAGCATCTCTGGTGGCACCTCAAAAGACGTGTGCACAAACACTACCTACAATATAACAATTATAGTGTAGCAGAGGAAGAGTGTGATGGCTTTTGTGAGGCTCTAAAAGAGTGCTGGCATGCCATACCTGTCAGCCATGGTGCTCCATGGCCTTCTCTATGTTTGTGTCCAAGGTATGTTTTCTATCTACGGTGCTCCACAACCTTCTGTGTGTTTGTGCCCAAGCGTATAATAGAGCTCTCATCCCCATAGTCAATACATCACGCATTCACTCATGTTCTCCTCTTGGTCCCATTAACAATACCTAGCACCCTCATCCGCAAGCTCATCTTGAGCATGCCACAACAGATGGCAGCATGCCGCAAAGCACAAGGGTGGCAAACAAAGTATTGATCACATAGCAATTGAATTTACACAAAAAATTGTGGTTTCTATGTGATTGTGGTCATGATATTGCGTTGTGAATGAGATGGGTAAGATGCTGGGTGGGGTGAGCCAAGCTTACGCGGTTCAAAACTTTTGACGAGTAACTGTAGTATTGCTTTCACTTGATGAGTTGAACACGTCAAGCCATAAGGGCTCTTTAGTGCTGTATATATACTGTCTACTCTGTGGCTAGTACATCTTGTTGTCTTGGAGCGTGGTGTCTTGACGTCTTGTTGACAATGGGACAACCAAGACGGATGCACCGAGACGACTGGGACGGCTCGAAGCGAGAGCAGCACGGCTGAATGGGTGTTACAATCCAGCCGATGCAGATAAAACGGGCGAGGCCCCTTCCATACGGACGAGCAATGGGGTTGTCCAAGGCGGACAGGCGACTGTGCCGCATGCACTCTAAAACGCTCATTGCTGAGCGCTCAACAACGAGCATGTCATTGCTTACCAGAACAGGTATGCAGTCATTGATGACCACCGGATGACTGGCTGTCGAAGCCAGGATAATCAAGTGCTCATTGATGATCGCTCGTCGATGATCGCTCACTATCGAGCACAGCGCTTCGTCATTATGGACAGTCCATAGTATATATTGTCCAAAGGAGGAGGTTTTCTCTCTACGTCACTGCTAGTCTCCTTCTGTACTAGCGTGTTCAGCTCAGATATCTGCAGTTTCGATAGCTTCACA